>CABHPH010161746.1:22558-52076 GCA_902168325.1 Peromyscus nudipes | reverse complement strand
GAAAGAAAGAAAGAAAGAAAGGAAAGAAAGAAAGAAAAAGAAAAAAAGAAAAAGAAAGAAAGATGACAAAACCACATGTGAAATATCCCATGAGTGAGATTATGCAGCAGCTATAAAGAGTGAGGCAGGAAAGGTGTTAGCACAGGGGAGCTGCTGTTGGGGTGAGGAGGGGTGAGGTGTGGAGAGAGGGAGGCATATGCAGGCTGAATAGCTGTCATCTGAAATGGTCTCCCTCTTCCTTGGCTTCTGGAGTCTCTGCATAGTTATATTGATTAGTAATGGGACCAGAGTCTAAATATGAAGTTATTTATTATGAAGATGCACTCAATACACAACCTAAAGGTAGTTTGGTGTTGTTGTTTGGGGTGCTGGCCTTTCAACTGCAAGTTGTCATATAAGGTCTCCTGTGGAATGCTGGTGTTCAGAAAGTTTCATATGGGCCTAGGGTGATAGCTCAGTGCATCAAATGCTGAGGACCTTAGCTTCAAGGCACATAAAAGATGGGTGGACATGCTAGCCCACATACACTCTTAACACTCGGGAAGTTGAGGCAGGGGATCCCTGGGCAAGCACGGTGGCTACATTCAATTGGTTAGCTCTGAGTTCAGCCACAGACCCTGCCTAATTTAAAAAAAAAATGGAGAATGATCAAGGAAGATACCAGATATCAACCTATGGCCGCCACATACATGCAAACACACATTCATGAGTACCTGCATACATATATGCCCACACACATATGCCCCCTCCACATTCACGAGCATTGCATATACTCATGTGCTTATGTACACACAAACACACACACATATGTACCTGCGTGAAGAGCAAGAGAGAGAGTTTAAGATTTAAGAGCATTTCATATTTCAAGTTTTCAGATTGGGGGTGCTTCATCTGTGTTTATGTGTGCTTGAAGATACACACACCCTTGTCCCCATAGACATGTCTGGGAGGGTACACAAGATGTCATTTACCTGCAGACCACCCAGAAGTAGAACATGGAGAGAGGGAGTAGGTAGTAACAGAGTTTTGCTTTTCTGATCTCTGCTCTTTCATAGTATTTGAATTTTCCAGTTACAACTAGCAGCATAGTTATCTTATAATAAAAGCAAGACTCATGATACTGGTGAATAAGCTGTCAGTCATGATTCTCTTTGCTTGTGTGACAGTCCCACTTAGAGCCCTAACCCCATCGTGCTAATATTTACTTATTATGTCATTCTTGTTAATATTAACTCATTTAATTCTGCAGTCAGGCCCAAGAGGTAGGCAGAAGATAAATCTCTATCTTCCCATTAACCAACACTGGGGCTTTGCCCCAACTCATGGACCTGAACCCCAAAGTTGATCCATCATTGGCTCCCACCTGCGAGCACCTGCTCTCTACTGCTACAGGCCCTGTGTATGCAGAAGACCTCATCTGTCCCAGGAGGGAGCCTGCTTGTCATTGCCCCCTCATTGAGGCACTGGGGACCTTTGAATACAGCTGAGGAGAACAGGGAAGCGGTCAAGACACTTGCCAACTCAAACCAAAGTGGCTCTTCATTGTTACAACATGTTGTGGCCTCTTCATTCTAACTATTGAATATTTAACTGGTTACAACAATGGTGAATGAAGTTTTTAGCAACTAAAATACAGTAGGTCTATGTTTCTATAGTAGATTGTAAATCACACATTGCTTGCCAGCCCCTAGAGGTCACACCACTAACAATTCACTCTCTTCTTGCCCCGGGTTCTTGTGCTGCTGAAGGTGGAAGATTCTTGCCAAAATCTACTGTTCTGGCTTCCTCATGTCCAACAGAACCTCCCCGCTGGCCCCCACAAATCTCCAAGTGGAACCAGGCCTCCATTCTACTGCCAGTGGCGTTTGAGGTGCAGAGAAGGACCGAGGGGAACTTCTGTTTGCTCTTGTACATCATATGAAGCTATGTGTCCTAAGCCATCCCCACTGGAGCTATCTCCTGACCTGGAGCCCCATCTCAGGAAGGACCAATTTGTGTTCTGACATCGTCTGAGCCCCACACTGAAAGCCCCATTGAGAGTCAGACATTGCTTGTACAGAGAGCTGTGAAAAGCTGTTTAATGCCATGGTGTGATATGGGGATCCAGAGACTTGGGCCTCAGGGCTAGCAGCAGGACTCATTGTGCTGTTGCCTTGGGCTTGCTACTTAGAACCTTTGTGCAGCAGCAGTAGAAACCAGCCTTGATAAACTCTGCATAGTTGGGGTCTATTCTTGCTGCACATTTGTGACTATTCAGGCAAAAAAATACATCGATTTTAACTGACACACACATAATGGGAAGGAGCCAGCTGCTGCATAGGCCCCCTTTTACATTCTGGTGGCTACAGTAGTGAAAGGGTTTCACTTCCAGGTAGCCCCAACTATGTACCCTGCTACCACACAGAGCTATCTAACCCTGTCCCTTCCTTCTACCCACCTGCTCAGAGAATGATTGCAAGGCTGACATCATCTGCCATGCATGTCACAGGGAACAGAGAGGTCAGAGACTAAGGGGCTTGTCTGCGGTACCTCTCAGGGTGAGCCAGAGCCTCTGATCCCCACCTCTGCCCTCCTGCGACTCTCACTCTTCTCTTCTGCACCTGAAACATCGTCAGCTTCCCGCTGTATTGGAGGCACAGTGGTATGTGCCCCCACATAGAGTCCCACAGCATCCCTGTGCCAATAGCCCTGGGAGGTTTTCATTAGATAGGGCATGTTCCTGATAGGCAAGGGAGAGGGAGGCGGGGCTGCAGGAGATTCAACAGAAGGTTCCAGCATCTGTACTGAACAAACACACCTGGTGTTTGTGGTTCGTCTTTCTTGGATTCTAAGAGGCTCCTTGAGGAAGTGACTTGAACCTTGTTTTGGAAAGAGCACCTCAGTGTCTAGCTGGGCCAGGTGTGGGTGTGAAAGTGGTCCTCAGTGTTACCTGCTGGGAAGATGGGAGCTGGCGGATTGATGCTGGCTCTCTCATGCTCTTTGTGACCCTCTCACTGGTGGCAGGAAGCATCAGTGAACAAATGACTTCATGCAGGGTCAGGAGCAGAGTGGCTCAGATGGCTGTTCCATCATGACTCCAGATGGTTTTTTAACAGAGTTATAAGAGCATATTGCACTATCAAGATTTGCATGTGTACAGATACACACACACACACACCCATGCAAACACTCACACAGACACACAGAGATGCACAGAGACACAGACACAGACACACACATACACACACACACACACACACATACACACACATACACACACACACACACACACACACACACACACACACACCCCTACCTCTGTTCCCCTATGCTCTACCGTCTTCCCATTGAGTGGGCAGATGAATGACGTCCAGAATAGGGAGGGGTCCCCAGAGCTGGAACAACCCAAGGCTCCTTCATGGACCTAGAGGAAATAAATCCAGATCCTTGGGTTCTTCCTCCAAAGCATGGTGTCTGTGTAGACACGCTGGCTTCATGATTGTTTCACTTACCATGTTCAGCTTTATAGGGTGTGGAAATAGTCAACATTCATAAACTGTGCTTTGACTTGGGGACTGAGGTTTGTTCCCAGGCTAGAGATGTGTGGCTTATATTGTCTCTACACTGGGCAGGGCAGGGCAGGGGACACAGCTTGAAGTCAGCCTGTAGGCTCAGGGGTGAATGACCAGCACTCACAGTATGCTGTGTTGCAGCTCCAGGATGCTCAGTAACTGTGCCTAGCCCTTCTTTCCTTCTGGGTGTTCCTGATTGTCAGCGGCTTTATCAGATGCAGCCCATTGTCCAGGGAACAGTGTTTCTAAACCTTACTTTGAGCTGTAGTGGGTATTCAGTGAGGTGTGGATGCTATCTCTGGGCCATGATGGCTCCTCTTGGTTCATCTGCTCTTGTCACTCCCAGCAGCCTTCGCATACTCACTTTCTGTTTAGCTGTCAAAGGCATGAAGGAACAGGACAGAGGTGGCCTCTGGCAGACCCCAGCTGTGGCTCTCATCCAGCCTCTGTGTAAAGCACACCCCCATGGGTGAGTGGAGCACAGGAGGCTGAGTATCCCTGAACTTACAGTTGCTCACTAGTGCAGAGCAACTATAGGCATGGCTGTGGCTTGGACAGTGCCTCTGGGCTCCCCCGGTCCTGCTGAGAAGGTGGGAGAAGGATCCCGGCCCCAGACAAACAACCCTGAGGTCCCATGAGTGAGAACAGATTGTGTTGTGAGGCTGCAGTGAGACCCCAGAATCTCCGCAGTCCCCTGCTTCTCCATCTTCCCTGGGTGTACTTGTCTCTGGCCTGTAGAACTCTGTCCACTCCTCCCAAGGAGGAGCAGGATTTGAGGGCCTGTCTCTGTGTCCTTGCTGTCTCCAATGTACCCACTTCTAGACTAACTGTCCCCATCTCCTTTCCCTCCTGCTCCTCTGGTCACACCATACAGCTGTACACAGTGCAGCAGAAGAGGCATCGAACTGATGTTTGGGAGGCAAGAGTTCAAAGTTAGGCTGTGCCACCCATCAGCTTTGTGATCGTGGGCAAGTGCATTAGTTAATTTCCTATTGCTGTGATAAAATACCGTGACCAAGGCAACTTACAGAAGGAAGAGTTCACTGGGACTTAGGATTCCAGAGGGTCAGAGTCCACCAGGGACGGGAGGGATGCCAGCAAGTGGCACGGTGACTAGAGCCGGAAGCAGACAGCAAACTGGAAATGGAGTGGGTTTTTAAACCCTCAAAGCCCACTCCCAGTGATGTAATTCCTTCAAAGAGGCTACACTTCCTAAACTTCCCCAAATACTTACACCCACTAGGGACCAAGTATTCAAACCCATGAGTCTATGGGAAACATTCTTATTCAAACCACCACAGCAAGTTAAACATGTGTGCGGCACCTGTACTTCTTCTGAATGATGATTGCACAACAAATTGCTTGTATAATGTAATGACAAGCGTGAGTTTCTGGGGTTCTGTCCATGTTGTGCCCAATGCTAGAATTAAAGTATCTTCCTTATTCTTGAAAGACATGCTCTAAACCACAGAGATCCAAAACCACAGGAAAGTTGAACCCTACAGATACAATGTTTTTTTTTCCTACACACCTGTGATAAAGTTTAATCGATAAATTTGGAACAGTAATTAACAACAGTAACTAATAGTAAGCCACCAAATCCCAATTCTTGCACTTTGTGGTCCCTGTTAAGGAATATAAGGGTAGCTTCTAAGGTGGGTAGCTTATAGACTGTGGATACATTGATCAAAGGGGCAGTTCATGTCTTGGACAGGAAAGTAGCAGTAAAGTGAGAGATTTTGTCATATTACTCAGAATGACATACCATTTAAGACTTAGAAGTTGTTTATTTCTGGGATTTTCCATTTAATATTTTCAGAATATGGCAAACCATAGGTAACTGAAACCTCAGACAGTTGGGGACAACCTCAGACAGTTGGGGACAGCCTTGGAAAAGCAGAAACACGCTGGGAGGGTACTTCCTCCTGAACAGCTGTTTAGTAGATTTATTGAGGTTAGAACTTACATGCTATAAGATGAGACCATTTTAAGCACACTGTTCAGTTGGATTGAGTAAACTTGCAGAGGCAACATCATAACATAGGTTTAGACCATTCCCACCTCCCAGATTAGTTGCTGATGTCGACTGGGTCTCTACTCCTGCCTCCAAGTGACTTCTCATCTGCTTTGTCTCCGTGGACTTGCCTCGTCTAGACAGAGTATATAAATGGAATTGGGTCTTTGGTAATTAGCTTCTTGCAAGGGTCATCTGTGGCATTACATCCTGACTCAGTGCAGGAGGCATGTCCTTAATCTGCACTGCTTAGGACCAGAAGTGTTTCAAACTTTGGATTTTTTCCCTATCTTTTTGAATGTCTACACCAAGCTTAAACACAAAATCATTTATGTTTCATACACAGCTCACACAGGCAGAGTGAAGGTAACTTGATACAATACTCCCAGTGTGTCTGGATTTTACTGTGACCTGCTTCTGTAAGGCCAGGTATGGAGTTTTCTATGTACAGTGTCAAATTGCCACACAAAAGTTTCCTGATTTTGGAGCACTTTGAGTTTGGGGTTAGGAATCCTTACTCTGTACCTCATTTTTTTAAAGTGATAAAACCTATGTCATGTGAACATGGCACATTTTGTTGGTGTCCATGAGTTGATGGATGTTTGAGTGGCTTCTCCTTGGGGCTGTGAGGACTAAATGCTGTCGGGAACATTAATGTGTGGGTTTGGGGTTGAGCATATCTATGTTTTCTACTTCTGGCCAATATGTACTCAGGAGCGGAATTACCAGGCGGATTCTTTTTAATTTAAATCTAGTTCTTACTGTGTGTGTGTGTGTGTCTGCACACACGCATGCATGTGCATGCTCGAATGTGCATGTGGCATGTGCCCATGTGTGTGTGTGAGAGAGAGTATGAGCATGTATGTTTGGAGGCAGAGAACAGCTTTCAAAAGTCAGTTCTCTCCCACAGCACGGTTCCAGATATTGAACTCGGGCCATCAGGCTTGCATAGCAAGTGCCTTTACCTGCTGAACCAACTTGTTAGCCTGAATCATTAGGTTATTGTGTCTAACGTTTTAAAAAAGTGCCAGGCTGCTTTCCAGGGCCGCTGACCTAGGCTACACGGCTATGATTTATGAGGCTCTATTGCTTCTGCTGTCTTTTGCATTGCAGCCAATCTGATGGCTGGGGAGTGGGTGTTACTATGGTTTTGTCCTAATCTCCTTGAAGGATGCCTTTAAAGGCATCTGGGGAGCTCCAGGTCAGACGGTGTGATTGGGGTGTTTATTTCAGGCCTTCTAAGAGAATCCCTAGGGATGTCTGGAGTGGGCAGTGTTTTCCTGAATGAGGTTCCACTGTGGGCTGAGAACTCAAAGTGTCTTGGAGAAGCCACACAGGTCAGCAAACTACTGGCCAAGTCCCTGTTTCTGTAAATAAAGTTTTATTGGAAGAGAGCCCACACTCACTCATTTGCAGATTGCCCCTGGCAGCACTCACGCTGCAGGAACAGAGCTGGTGGCTGAAATGGAGATAGATGCCTTGCAAAGTCTGGAGCATTTGCCCTCTGACCCTGCCTAGAGCTGTGTACACTCCTGGCACACAGTGTCCACCATGTGTGGACGGTCCTGCTGTGGGGATGGGAACAAGGAGTCATGGAGAGTGGTCCATACTGTCTGAACTGGAGTGTGTGGGGTGGGTAAAACGTTGTGGGCTTGAGGGGATTGAGAAGGAGGTTCCCTGAAGAAGAAACAGGAGAGTGGAGACAAGCAGGGAGCTGATGGGAGACTTACTTAGCTATCAGGGACATTCTCTGGAGACAGAAGAAACTCAAGGCAGCCCCAGATACTCCACACCAAATTCTTTCTTTGGTTGTTCACTTTTCCTTGGATTCTGGGGGTTCTAACACCACCCACCAGATGCACTTCTGATCTGGCTACCCCCAAGACAAGGCATTCACATGGAGAAAGGGTCTTACTCTCCATTCCAGCTTGGTTGGTGGGGGGCGGGGGCTGCACTGTGGACATGGTAGGAGCCCCTCAGGCATGGTAAGAGTGGGTGCCTGAGTTTGTTCCCGGAAGAGTGTGAGTAGAATCTGGGCAGTAGAATCCAGAAGGTGGCCCTGGCTCCCCAGAGGGGCCAGGGAAGCACACTTGTTTTGGTGATAGGCCTTTTTTTTGTTGTTGTAGTTGGTTGCTTCGGGAGACCAGCACGGCTATTTATAGCTTAGCCCCTCTGCGCCAGCTTTTAGGGCAGTCTCTATGTCCCAGCCAGCACTTTCCCACATGGCAGGTTAAAGAAAGGTGATCTGTTCCCAGGCTCCGTGCACGAAATGAAGATGAGGCATCCCTAGTGGAGGGTGGGAGCTGTCCCTTGCAAGGCCTCGCTCGGGCTCTAATGGAGGAAGGGACAGAAGGAGAAAAGGGGCCAGTGCTGGTCTCCAACTCTGTAGCCTTTGGTCAGAGCCACCTTATCCTGAGAAGCTCTTGCCTTCTGGCCAGAGCCAGCACACAAGGTGAACCACCTAGGGGTACAGAAGAGGGGTGCTGGAGGAGCCCACTGGGGGTTCCGGATGCTCCCTTTAGGTCCTCAGAGACAGAAGTTTGAAGCCCAAGACACCCTCCCCTTGGTAGGTCTCCACCAGGCAGCTGGTGTCAGCCAAAGAACTTGGCTCCAATCCTGTAATCCCCCCTGGGCAATGGCTTCACTAGCCTGGGCCCCAGTTTTACCATTCATGAGTGCACAGTCAGCACTTAATATCTGGGTTCTGAATCTCACAAGTGCCGACTGAAGATACTCAGAAAAACAGAATTGCGTCTGTCCTGAACGTATTGTGTTGTCTCCTGGTCATTAGTCCCTACACAGCACAGATCAGCTGTTTGAAGAGCACTATGTCCTACGAGGTGTTATCAGTACTTGAGAGATGGTTTAGACCACGCAGCATGCTACACTGGGTTCCATGCAAATAAATACTTTACCACACTTTATAGAAGGGCGTGGCATCTGCAGGGTCAAGACTCGATGCTCCGTGGACTTAGAGGATGGTGGAACTAACTCCCTGGCAGTAGTTGTTTGCTATGAAGATGAAATGAAGTGAGATGGGTGCCCTACCCATAACACCTGTCCCAGCCCCCTCCCCTGTCAGCTCCTCCCATTCATTCCTTAGTTTTTTAATAGGGAAGCACATTGGACCAAACTCCAGGCTTGGTTCCTATCACCTCCTCTCTCTCTCTCTCTCTCTCTCTCTCTCTCTCTCTCTCTCTCTGCTGTGGAGAGGTCCTTCCCATCCCTCCTCTCATGCTCGTCCTCCTGTGTCTGGAACTCTTCCCTCCCTCATGGCCTTTCTTCTGACAGCTCTTATGCTCTGTGTCCCGTTAGCCCCCTCATGCCTCTAACCCAAGAGCTTGACTCCCTGGGAGAGCCACCTCACTGAGGCCTCTCCTCCCATCCATTCCCCCTAGGTCTCCGCTGCAGAGTGAGGCTCTCTGTCTTGACAGTGGCTAGGTCGGCCCCTTACCCCTGTATTCCCTCTGCGTTGTCTTGGAGGTGGCCTTCCTCATGCTGCTCAGTCTCTCTGTCTTGTCTGTCCTCCCTGAGGAGTTTTCCCTTCCTTCTGTGCCCTGGACTTTGGGGTTCTGGGAACTAGTCACAGACCATATCTCTTTTCCAGTTCTCTCAGAAAGCCCCAGGTTTCAGGAATGACCCTTTTCTCTCCCTCTGTTTTCCAAGCTTTGGATCCAGAGACCCAGTGGCCTCCAGGCTTTTAGGTTACCGAGTGTCCTACCTTGAGCCATAGTTTTTTGTCAACTTGACACAATCTAGAGTTATCTGAGAAAAGGGAACCACAGCTGAGAAAATGACTCCATCAACTGGCCCAAAGGCAATTTCTGTGGGACATCTTCTTGATTGATGATTAATGGGGGCGGGCCCAGCCCGTTGTGGGTGGTACCAACCCTGGGCAGGTGGATAAGAAACCAGGCTGGGCAAGCCATGAAGAGTAAGCCAGGAAGCAGCATTTCTCCATGGCCCCTGCTTCAGTTCCTGCCTCTGGGGTCCTACCCCGTCTCCCCTCTGTGGTGGACTACAAGCTGTCGGATGAAATAAACCCTTTCCTCTCCAGGTTGCTTTTGGCCATAGTGTTTCATCACAGAACTAGAAAGCTAATGAGGACACCATCTTGTCTTAAAGAATGGCGGCCACCCGCCACTTTCCCCTCTGTTCTTGCCTCACTGCTGTTCCTCAGGACCTCCCTCCTCATCCATGGTCCTCTAACTCCAGGCAGTCATTTTCTTCCTCTGCCACTTTTAAACTCATCCACCCCTCACCCCTGACACATCCTACCTTGATCCCAACCCACCCCATTTACTGTCCTAACTAAGGTGAAACACCCCCGCATTACCCCACCTTTATAATCCATTCTTCCTGATACAGCTGGGTTTCCAGAAGCACCTCTCTGACCTAACAAGGTCTCAGCCCTCTTTAGACTCTTCTCAGCCCCCACACTGCAAGGCGCATGCTCTGCCTCACCTACACCTCTGCTTCCGCACTGGCCACATATGCCTCACTGCACCCTTTCTGGCCTCCAGCTTTTGCTCTGGCCTGACTTTCTGCCCCCAAGACCTCTCTCTGCCTTCTTTGCTAACTTTCTTCCTACCTTCTGTCACCCCCACCCACCCCCACATTCGGACACTGGTGTTGACTCTAGTGACAGTGTCTCACTGTGCCTTGAGGCTTCACTGTTCTCTCCATGACTGGCAATTTCCTTATCTCCCTTTTCCACGAGGTCTTGAGCTCTTATGGGACCTCTAGACTTGGCACAGCATCCACCATCCCAGCGGTGCTCAGTAAGCACTTGGATATAGCGATCCTTGCAGTCGCTCTGGGTTAGAGCTGGAGTTAGTGAACTGGAAGGAATGCAGAGTTGATGTTGGGGTTCTGAGAGACCCAAGGGCTAGCATGGAGGATGCCAAGTCCTACCCAAGCTCCATCACTTGCTAATGTAACTCTAGCCAAGTTCCTTAACCTGGCTGTACCTCAGTTTCCCCATCCTTGAAGCAATAATAATGTGTCCCTGTCTCAAGGTTCATGGGATGGGTTAGATGCTTTTGTGCCTGGGCAGCCTTTGGAGGGAGGTCCCATTAATGCCTTTTTACAGATGAGAAAGCTGAGGCCCAGAGAGGTGATGTTCCCCAACCAAGGAGGAGCACCTGGAGGGAAACAGAGCTGGGCTTGAACCCAGCTGTTTGGTGTGTGCCAAGGGCTGGAGACACCTGGCCCTATCCCTCCAGGCTGAGATCTCAGCCTCCAGGTAGAAGTCTCCAGAAATATGCTAAAAGATGCTCTCTCTCTCTCTCTCTCTCTTTCTGGATCTGTTCCAATGCCATCCCATAGTGTTCAATTAGTGTGACTTGCATACAGTCATTTCCCCCAAAGAGCTCTAGCTAGTCCTGAGTGCTGAGTGCGTCCGCTCCGGGGACAGTGTCCAGAGGTCCGGTCCTGGGTCCTTGCCGGCCAGCATGTTGGCAGCAAGCTCTTCCCCATTCAGTCACCTCTTGTGCTCCAGTGCTTTATGGGGGAGGGTCATTAAGAAAGCTTTTTCCCAGGAAGAGCTGTGCCTTCACCGAGTCTCTGCTGTGGAGTGCCCAGCCCCCACACTGTCAAAAGCTGCCCTTGTAGGTTTCAAAACAAGCCCACAGCCCAGCAAGCTGAGAACCCCCGTCCACTGAGCTTGCTTTTCTCCAGAACCTGCTGGGTGATAATCGGCACTGGTTGAACATAAAGAAAACAGTTTGAAGATGTTTTCAAATCGAGTCTGATGGAACAAAAGAGCAGTTCATCCGCTGTGGCTTTTTGTGTGCTGCTTCCCAATTGGGAAATGAGGTTGTTCAGTTAAGTGAGGGGGCGCCAGAGGCCGCTGAGGCTTGCAGCTTCCACAATGTGAAGAGGGGCACGCAGCCAGCTCACTCCTGGCAGGCCTGCTCCCTTCTTCCTTTCTCTGTCCCTGTGTGTTTTCAGACTTCAGATCCCCAATTCATCAGACAAGTCCACCAATAAGAAAACACACATACATACTCCTACCCGCTGGGTAACCTGTATGTATTTTCATGAGCTGTCCCAAACCTAGACTAGACAGATGCAGAGCATGCCATGTCCATGCACGGGGACCTAAGGTCTTGTGTAGGTTATTGCTCCTCTCCAATCAATGGGCTGTCCTTTGAGGTGTAGCAATTTGTATAACAATAGATGTACATCTGCTACTGGGTTCCCAATATGCAGACAGGAGAGGCATTGGGTACCCTGAAATTTCATGTACGGTTTAGAGAATGATGATGTTTCTAGCAAGAAGTTCTATCCCTGCAGTAACTCTCAAAGAGCAAGAAAGGAATGTAGTTGCTTTCCACCTTTGAAGTCTTTCGGGGGACGCTTGGTACTGTGGCAAAACTGGATCCATCCTGACTGCTACAGAAGCCCCCAAAAACTTCCTGTAAGAAATTATAGATAAGACATACTTTGAAGTGTGAGCAGAACTGAGCCAGGAGAGGAAGGGAGAGGAGATTTCATCCCCCCAATTCCTGTCAAGAAAATGGCAAAGGTAAAAATGACTCAGGTGGCAATTGTCACGCTCTTCTCCATTACTAGGGTCCTGCTTCTGGGGGTCCAAAGTTTTTTCATTTGGTAAGAAATTCATATAAGACATGACCCACTGCTCCCAGGGATCTGCTGGGCAAAGATGCTTCTCAGCTTCCGCGCTAGAATTCAAGGTCTTTACAGACTCGCAAGGTCTTTGTGAGGTGTGAGATCCTCTAATGAATTCAAGCTGAAGACAGCTAAAGCAGGGACTGTGGTTGCTGTTGGGCCTGGCCAGCCGACTCCTTCCTTCTTACTGCAGTCCTCTTTTGCTCAGCTTCGCCTTGTTGAACATACTGACCTTCTATTCTCGGAACTTAAGGTAGTGCCCAGCACATACTAGGCCCCTAGAAGATACATACTTAGGGTGGTTGCTCCCGTTTCTTCCAGCTGTGAACTGGTTTCTAGTAACCCTGTGGCTGCCCACAGTCTGATTTTGTTTGGGGGCCTGCCTGATTTCTCCAGCAGGGGCTGGGGCTGCAGGGAGCCTGCTGACCAGTGCTAATTGGTGTCATTGAGTAATTAATGCAGAATCAGGCTCGAGCTGATTCCCAGGGAGACAGACACTGAGGGTGGCTTTCATGCTTGGTGGGATGGGAGTTCCTTTCTCCGGGGACATTCTCAGAGCACTAAAGGCGACTGGCACCGTCTGGTGGGGGTGGCTTGGCAGCCAGAATGGGGTTCGTGGAGCAAGTGTAGAGGGGGTTTGTGCTGGTGCCACGGTTGGACACAATATGGAGTGTGGCAAGTTTGACTTTAAAGCAACACAACCCCAGGGTGGGCTCTGGGAGCCAGGCATGCGTCAGCTCTGAAGAATTGATGGGCCCTTGGAGAAGGACATGGGAGACATTTACGGCATAGCTGGTGTCCTCACTACTCTATGGCCTGGGTCCTCTTGGTATGGGCACCTCTCTGCCTTAGCATGGGTCCCCTCTCTGCTCCTCCCACCATTTTGTCTGCCGTCTGTCCACCAAAAGCACCACACTCTAGTATCTAGAGGTTTAAAGGTTTCACTTAACCTAGAAGAGTCTCCTTTCTTGAGAGTGTAGATCTTACACTCCTTCTCCCAGGAGGCTTCTGAGGGCTCCCTGCAGCAGTGAAGATTGGTTGAGGTATGTTGCAGTAACAAACCAGAGATCCGAGTGATGCAAACCACAGTCTTCACTTATGCTGGCCTTGTGTCTTGGGCAGTCCCATAGGAACGGGGCTAATAGAAGCCTCACCTTGACACTCTTCTATAGTCTCAGCAAAAGGAGAAAAGGGAGCTGGAGTGCCATGACACCTAGCTCTAGAAGCTTCTCTCTGTTTTGACACATGTTCCAGAGTCCTGTGGCCACCCTTGAGTTCAGCAGGGTAGCAATGTGTAATCTCCTCTTAAGAACACGGACTATTTATACAGCAGTGCAGTCTCCTAGATACGCCAGACTCAACTGGGTGATTCCTAAGTCCATTGTGCCACATGTTTTTTTTTACTTTTTGACTAGAACATGGTTCCACAAAGTCCCAGACTAGGTCTTGTCCTTCTCAGAGACCTCCTGCCCAGCCCAGTGTCTCACAGTTAGTGAATGATGGACGATGGTGGATGGGAGTATTAGAGAGCAGCCCATCCTTGTTCCTCTATTGCTCTGTCTCTGCCACAGGTAGGGACACAATGGGACATCTTCGGTCCAGTGACTCCCACCCTCTCTCCACAGGCGCCGGGTCTTGGCTATATCTGATGGTATTGAGCATATTGGGAACCTCCGCTGGGAGTTGGCATTGTGTCTCTTGGCAGCCTGGACCATCTGCTACTTCTGCATCTGGAAGGGTACCAAGTCGACTGGAAAGGTAAGAGTTAACTGCTGAGCAGCTAGCCACAACCGGAGATGGTTTTTGTACACATTAACAAGGTGACCTATAGATCACCGAGAAGCTCATGTTGGATATACCAGCTCGGGACAAGGAGTCCACCTGGGAGCCAAGAACCAGCTCCTTCACGTAGCTGCCACACACTTCAGGGCTATTCTGCTTTGCTTGAAGCTTTGGATTTCTCCTCTGTGAAATACCAAAGCCTTATTCCACCTCTTTGGGTGAGTCGAGAGTCACATAAGGTAAGGCAGGATAAGATGTATTGAAAACTGGAATATGCCCAACAGCTGGGGCCATAATTCTTCTGCTGCTGAGCCTGACTCCAGTTACGTGCCAGGGCAGACAATGTTGGCCTCCCCACTAACCGTCCCAGGTGTCTCTGTGTCTCACGTTCCTGCAGTGTGGAGGAGGGAGCAAGGACTTCTGTCTTGCAGCCTTGCCGTGGTAGCTGTACCAGGTGGTCTCCAGGGTCCTAGGGGAAGAGAGAGGGAAGATGGTGGCCAGCTCTGAACTGCCTTGGAATTGTATGAGTCTAGTCCACTGGAAGGCTGCTAGTCGGAACCTAGGCCTCTTCCAACCACAGGGGGCCTTGGGTCAGAGCACAACATAGACTGTCCACCTCAAGACTGACATTTGTGGCCATGTTCAGCTCGGTTGTGTGGTTTACAAAAAGAAGGAACTGAAGGAAAAGAGTTAATTCACTGGCAATGTCTAGAACTCAGGTGTTCTGGTTGGCCACCATCCCTCACTGACCCCTGCTGCTCCTACTCCTGTGGCCGAGGATCGAGACCATCAGTCTCTTGTCTGTGACTCATTCCATTTGCTTGTGAGAAATGGGAAAGGGAACATTCCTGTACCTGAGCCTCCCCGACTCCACTACTCTTCACGGATGTGGGTGACACGGGTAGCTGCTGGTCACCTGCGTTTTAAGTTCTTGACTGGGACGAGAGCTAGAGGGGAAGCCTCCAAGCACTGAGGGATCAGCAACTCTGAGTCCCTTTGTGAAAGCTGCTCCCCTGAGGCCCCTCTGGGGTGGGTGTGGAATGAAGAAACTGCTGAGCGTGAGAGGCAGGGCAGCCCGCAGGAGGGAAGCTGGGAAGACACAGACACCGGAGAATGACACATGAGCAAGGCAGTGTATGCTGAAAGGCTGTCATGGAGGTACCTGGGAACCCCAGCAGTAGAACAAGAACATTTGTGTCCCTCCAGCCATGGTGATCAGCTGGCCTTTGCCGTCTGTGGGTTATGGTGCCATAAGGCGATAATTCCTCTGTTTTTGCAAATAAGGAGTTCTTATCTTTTTGCTCCACTTTAGACTGTCACCTTGCTCTCCCTGTGTCTCTCCTTGCTGCCTTCTCTAGCTGAAGAAGAGGATAACTGGATGGTTAAGAGCCAGCCTCAGTGGCTGGGGAGCTGGCTAAGCAGTTAAGTGTGCTTGGAGCTCTTCCAGGGGACCTGAGTTCAGCGACCAGCGCCCATGTTAGGTGTTTCACAGCCTCCTGTAACTACAGCTCCGTGGAATCTGGTGCCTCTGGCCTCCGCAGGCCCCTGTGTTCACACATGTGCGCGCGCGTGTGTGTGTGTGCGCGCGCACACACACACACACACACACACACACACACTTTTAAAAAAATAAATCTTAAGGATAACAACAGCAAATCAGGACTCAGTCACCATGAATCAGTCACCTGAAATCAGGACTCAGTCACCATGTCTGGTGTTCACTGGCTATGTTGTAGAGTGCCCAGATTAACATCTCCAAGCCTCAGTTTCCCTTTTATAGAATGAGATACATGAGCTGGCTGCATGATGAGACAAAGGGCTGAACAGTGTGAGGAGTTCACAGGAAGTACTGAGTGGATGGAGGTGTTCAATAATCTTGTATAAAGATAAACTATAATTTAAGGGGTGGTTTCTGAGCTAGGAGTGGTGGCGCACCCCTGTACCTCAGCGCTCGGGAGGCTGGGCGGGAGGACTGAGTTCAGTCTTCCTGGGCTGCACAGCAAGACCCTATTTAAGAGAAGGAGGAGGAAGCACAGGAAGCGAGGGGAAAAAAAAAGAAGAAAAACATTAAAAATGGTTTCTGAGTCCTGCTGTAGACTGGCATAATCCAGTGGGTTTCACATTCCTATTATATTTTTACTTATCTATGTGTCGTGTGTATGTGTTGGGGGAGGGGGCATCGGGGGACAACTTACGGGGTGGTCTGAGGGATCAAACACACTGTCAGGCTCTGCAGCAAGTGCTTTCCCTGCTGAGGCCTCTTAGCAACCCTCAATGGGTTTCTAAAAGTGAGGAAAACGTACCCTGCACCCTTCCCAGTAGATCGGTAGGCACACCTCAGGAAGCTGAGGGGAAGAGCCACCAATACTGCCTCTTGGAGGCTGTGCCTAGATCAGTGGGCTTGGCTGGGCCGCAGTGATGTGTGGCACAAGGAGAGCCAACTGGGGTTTATGTACGGGAGCTGTCCTATGAGCCTGGCATGCGGCCACAGCAAGACACGTTTTACGCTTAACCTGTGCACGGACCATGTGCGGTTGTCCAGGGCGGTGGGCAGCCCAGGTGTTGGAGAAGTCCTCTTGTGGGACTGGGCTCTAGGAAGGGCAGGTGCAGTCTGGGGGGTTTTAGATGAAGCTGCCAAGGAAGAGGAGAAGCAGGCGCGTCTTTAGCCATGTTGTCCCTTCTGGCCCTTCACTTGGCGGGGGATGGTACATCCCCGCTTTGTGGGGAGTTAGTGTTCTGTTTCACAAGTGGAGAGCCAGAGCCTGAGTGACCAACCAGCCTGGTTACAGGTGTCTTGTGACTGTGCCTCAGGCACTCTTAGACTCTTGGTTTTTGTGGCCTTGAACTTGCTGTGTAGTTGAAGAGGACCTTAAACTCTTGATTCTCCTGCCTCTGCCTCCTGAGTGTCGGGATTACAGACGTGGGCCACCACACCCATTGGCATACCCTTGACTGACAGGTAGACCATTGTGATATCGTGAGGGGCACACCTTCCCTGGCCCCCTTTGTCACAGCTTTAGAAGCGACAACCACAGCTGCAGTCATAACCAGAGTTCACTGTGCGGAGTCTGGTGGTGGTGGTGGTGGTTCGCACTCAGGCCTTGGAACATCCCTGCAAGGTGGGAGCTCAGTAGCCCTGTTTGCAGAGGCAGCAGATGAAACAACTAGCTCAGTCACCCTCAAGCAGGCAGCAGCAGATGGGGCTGAAATCCAAGCACTGGTGACTGCACAGCCCATGTTCTGCATAAGGGCACAGTCACACCACCTGCAGCATCCTGAGGACGGTCATGGCTTTCTTGTGACCTAATTAGGAAGAGGTTAAAGAGACTGCTTAGTACGTAGTAGGTACACAGGGGTGACTGCATATGTCTGAACAAATGCTTTTCAAGGCAGTACTGATGCTGGATCTGGTGAGCTGATGGACCATACTCTTGCAGGCTGGTGTCTATAGGATGCTCCCCATGTCCCCAAGGCCACAGTGACATGCAGAATGAGAGCCATTTTGCCAGAACTAAAACTCCTTAGGCTAGGGCATCAAGCCCATACCACCCTGACTTTATGCATGAAAAAAAAACTGAGGCATGGAGTCAAAAAAGGGACTTGTCCAGTGTCACAGAGCAAGTGTGTCAGGCCAGGCGCTCAGCTTTTTATCAATGGTGGGGTTCCAAGGTCACACCTAGCAACTTATGAAGAACAAGAGGCCGCGAACTGTCGGGTGCACTCAGTGGGGGTTGGGTGGGTGGGGTATATGGCATGGGCTAGCTGCTGTCTTTTACCCACTGCATCTTGGATATGAGTCTGGAACCTAGAAGTCTCTTGGGTTCTATACAAAAACATCTGAAAATAAAACATGGGGTCATCTGAGGTGTCCTGTGAAGGCAGCAGTTACCCCTGGTCCCAGAATGGGAACCCGGCAAAAGCTGTTTGCATAGCTTTCCTCAAGGAAGGAGGCATCCATTGTCTCTGGACTGTCCAGGTCTCTGGATGTGGTGGCGTCCTCCTCTTCATCGCCTTCCTGAAGATCCAGCATGCCTCCCGGAGTCAGAGCTCATCAGACATGTCTAGCTGACATGTTCATTAGTGTGAGAAAAGTTCCCGGTCCCGCCTCTCTCCAAGCTAAAATACTGCTTCTGACTTTAGCACAATTTGCTCAGTTCTTCCCATGATCAGGGAGGCAAGCACTGCTGGCATGACCTCATAATCAACGGAGCTGGGAACAGAGCACCAACATACAGATCCCAGGGGAAGCTGTGACATACCACAGGTGAAGTCCCCATAACACTATACAACAGAGACGGTGTTCAAAATGGCTCTGATGGGCCACACAGCTTTTCTGGCATTGGCATCTGCCCCAGAAGACATCTGACACCACAGAGGCCAGCACTCAGTACCTTCTGGGGTCTAATGAGCAACCCCAACCCCAGAAGATGCTTCTCCAAGAGGAATAGATACAAAAAAGGGCTCTGCCACCCACTTGTTGCTTCCTAAGCCTGGCGGAGTGCACAGATGCCACTCTGTGCCAGTGAAGACAGTGGACAGTGTGGTCCTTGATGAGTGTGCAGTGTGCAGCCCTCGAGGGTAGGTAATATGCAGCCAGTGAGAGTGGGCATGCTAATATAAGCTGTTGTAATTAAGTGCCCGGATATTGCTCCTCAGTAATGCAGCAGCTGAACAAGTCAGATCCTGAGAGCTTCCAGAGCCTCGACATTGTGTTCGCCCCTGGGTCATCTTTGTTTTTAAACTCTTACAAGTCATGGATGACCATAAAGTTGGCCCAAGGCTGCCCATTGGCCAGGAGCATCACTAACATTCAAATTCATGTCTTTGCCTGTTCTGTGCCCTCGGTAAGGAACAGTGTGCAGATTCAAAGACAAGACCTTGGTTGTTGTTCTGAGCCCACGGGAGCTGCTCATTCATCACTTCCTTTTCCTGCCTCAGAAAAAATTGCCGAGATTTCTATGCCGTTTCTTTTCTCTAGATACTGTGGAAGCTCCCGAAGTTTCCTATGGATTAAAAAGGAAACTGAATAGTTAATCATATTGTAAGTCCTGAATGAACAAGGCTCGTTACCTTCCAGGTGATAAAGTGTCACTGTGGAGGACTGAGACCGGGGACCCAGACCATTGATGTGACTGATTTTCCTGTGTCCATGCATCTACCAAAGTCACCATGCTTGCCTCTGCTCTCAGCTCCCCTTTGCACAAAGCCACTAAGTCAATTTGGTCAACGCCACTAACCTCTCGTCCAGTTATTGGCCAAGTCCGCTGATGACCTTTGTACAGACAAAAACACTTTTGTGCGTAGACCAACACACTCAAGTGCCGCGTGTCGATGAAGCACAAATTGCAAGTGACGTCTCAAAGCCCTTCTCTCACACCATCTGAGTGGAACACTGCGTGTGTGTTGATGCTATCTATGGTTTGCTGTTCCCTCATGTGAAGCTCTGTGAATTTCAAAGCTTTTTGTCTGCATTCTCCTGTGGTGGCTTTGCTGGCCCTTCATCTAACCCAGCAGTTGGCCAACCGCTGCTTCAGCAGACCTGACCTGCGTCTTTAAGCGGCACCTGTTCACCCCAGTGTTGGCCAGCTACTGCACATGGCGAGACTGAGGAACTGCAGGGGCCTTGTGGCCCACAAAGATGTTGAGCATCCCTTATCCAAAAACCGGAAATCCAAAAATAGTCCAAAATCCAAAGCTTTCTGAGGACTGTTGTAACTAACACCTGAAGAAATCCCATATTTTGAAACTTTGTTTCATATACAAATTTACCAAGATATATAAAATTATCTTTTGACTGTGTATTTAAGATGCTTAAGAGCATAGTTGAATTTTGTGTTTAGTCTTGGACCCATACACAATCTATCTCAATGTGTACAATATATATAAACATCCCAAATATGTACAAGTAACCCAACTTAAAAACCTGAAATCACAAACAGTCCTGGTCGCAAACAGTTTAGGTAGTTTTGATAAGGAGTTCAATAGCATAGTCCAATCTTCTAAACCGGTTATGTGAATGTTTCCCTTTTAATAAGAGATGACTGAAAACTGCTGTCACCTAGTGCATGGGCCATTTCAACCACTGGGAAACAGTGACTATTTGTGAAGGATCCTTCACACATACATGTGGCTGCCAGATGCATATACACACCACATGAAAAAACATATACATACAAACATATGCATGTATACTCAAATTCACACACACACACACATACACACAAACACACAGATACATGCAGGTGTGCACATACACATGCATGCACGTACAGACACATACGAATGCATGCCCACACACATATAAACCCATATACTTGTATGTACATGCGCACATGCACATACATACATATATACATGTGCATAGTCATATACACATATACATACAGATATATGCATATATGTATATACATACCCATATACACGCATATATGTACACATATAATCATACATATATGCACATGTGCATACACACATACCCATGCACATGCATGCACATACATATACATACACATAAACATGTATACAAATGTATATACATACAGACACAACTATATACACATGCACATATACACACAGACACATACACACATGCACACATAGATACAATCATACATGTACATGCACACACATATATACGCACATATAAACATACACACACCCATGTGCTCACACATACACTCACAAACACACACTGCTTGTTCTTGCTCCTCATACATTATCTCCCATGTCCAGATGCTCTTCAGTTGAGGTTTAGTTTGTTATTTTGGTCACGCTGGGGTGCAGCCCAGGGCCTTAGGCATGGTAGGCAAGCTACTCTACCACCAAGCTCCTATCCCAGTCCAGCGCTTATTGTTTAGGGGGCCTGATCCTTCTGTTTATACCGACCCCCCAGTGAGTGTTGGCCATGCACCCACTGCGCACCACACACAGGTGGGGGCTCTTTGCAGTGACAAGTGGCACAGTACATGGAGCCTTTGATTTCCTGCAGAGGGAGGGGAGTAAGTAACAAATGCTGTTTGAGGAGGGATGGGTCTGGTAGAAGGATGCAGAAGGGGCTCTCCAGAGACAGCGTGGAACCACAGCTGAGGGTCAACACACAAGTTGCAATTCCCAGGTGGGGAGGCCCTGATGAAGTCAGGAGCCTTGCAGAGCCAGGGCGAGAGCTGATGATTGACAGACAGGGAGATGAACAGAGACATGAATTGGGCCTCCTGCACTGTGCAAAGGGGAGGGATGCTTTTCTAAGGATGAGGAGACCTGTGGAGCAGAGGAACACGGCTGACTTTCTGTCTGTTGTTAAGGGGTTGGTGGAGGAGAGACTGAGGTCATCACTGCTCACATATGGCCAGGGAGGCGATGGCAGAGGCACGGGGCACATAGATTACACCCAAAACCCCTTTAGGGTGGCATTCTTGCTCTGCATGCATAGGACACTGAGCCCTTGCTGTCTCCCACCTTCTGAGCAGGGGTGGCCAGCCTGGCTTCTGGCTTAGACCCTTGGCTTTCAGTAGAGAGCTGTCCCACCCAGCTGATACAATGTACTCTCAGGCTGTCCCGATGCCTCCTCTTCAGCTGGCATCCTGTCTTGCCCTGTTCCTTCTGTCCTTCACCGTGGATGATTTATGGATTTTTCCCCCTCATTTCCTGGTCTCCAGGAGCAGTGGTTGGGAGGGGAGGACCTATAAAAACAATTCTGGGCCCTCCCCACCTCCCCCTGCTGCCCCTTCAGAGGAAGCTGCAGGATTAGCCGGGATTTGAAGAAGAATCCTGTCTTTTCACTGCTCTGGGGCTCTGTTGTTATTCTTTTCAAAGCCCCAGGACACCAAGGCAGGGGGAAAAAAAGTTAACAACAACAAAAAAAGCCACACACACACACACACACACACACACACACACACCCTTACCCAGAAACAGCTGCAAACAGCCTTGAATTGAGTCTGTTTTCTTTTCCCCATTCACCCACAAGGACAGGAACTGGAGGTAACACAAGGACTTCCAAACAGACCGTGTCGTCTCGTCTGGACGTTAGAAACAGGGAGGCAGATGACTAAGTGGCGCCTCCTTCACCCAAACCCTTAACTCATTCTGTCCTCACACAAGCCTGTGAGGAAGGTGCGGCCATTGTCCACTTTCTGTAAATTAGAAGACAGAGTTTCCCAGCCTTCAGGTCCTGGGGGATGCTGCCAGAGTCCAGGGGGGTCTAGGAGGAGGTGGCATATGGAGGCCTGCGGATGCAGGTTTTGTAGATGGAGTTGCAGATGGAGACCGCCTGAGGGGCTCAGAGGACTCGCCCTCCCTCCCACCACTGAAGCAGAGCTGACAGCAGAGACGTGGAGTCCCACACGAGTGAGCTATGCATCAGGAACACCCTGTAAAGTGCCTAATAGGTTCAGTGAGGCATGAAGGCAGGATGAAGGCGGCAAGGGAGTTAAGGAGAGAGAAATGTAAGACAGCAGAGGACAGGCCCAGAAACAGACCTGGGCAGCCCTGCCGCCCAGCCCTCTAGCAGCCTTGGTGGTGAGGCTTCCCCAGTGGCGGGCGATGTCTGCTTTCAGAGAGGAAACTGGAGCGATCATGAGAGGCATGCAGAGCACCCCAGCCGCCGCCATGTGAAGATCCCAGCCAGGGCCCCCCAAACTCAAGTGTACGGAAGCCACACCACAGTGTCGGGGTGCTACTCACACCGCTGCAGTTTGGGAGAGGGGTAGATTGTGACATTAAGTCCAAAGAGTCCAACGTCCAATTCAGCCCTTTCTCTGGTGTTGAATAGCTGGGCTTCACCTTTAGCAGGACGCTGGCAGCAAGGAGACTTGGAAGGGAGGAAGCTTTGCTGCTCAGTAATACCGTCTTTATTAAAACACAAAGGCCCCCCAAAGTCCGAGTGATTGCTGGGGGGGATGTTCTGCAGGCCCAGCCAGCTCTGGAGAAAGCTTGCAGGAGCTCAAGTGGGGCCTGAGGGGAGGGAGGCACTGTTAACCCTTTCCAGTCCTCCCCTGGCACTGGGCACTGTGTGGAGCCTCAGCCCTATGTGGGTTGGTGGGTCTCCTGGGGGCACCGGGCACCACCATGCAAGGTGGACACAGAATAACCAGGGAGACTTCTCCCAGCAGAGACAGGCTCTGCACTGTTGGGAAACCAAGCCAGGAATGAAGGGAGCTTTGGCTCTGCACCCACGAACATTGTCTGGAGGCCCAGGTGGTTGTAGAGGTGACAGTCTTCATGCAGCAAGCAGGTGCCAGCTTTCAACCACGTTGTCACCCCAGCCTCAGTGTCCTGTTCTGTCAAGGTGAGTGTAACAAGTGCAGAGTCATGGACCATGTGTTCTAGAGTATAGGACAGCATAGGAGGACACTGTGTGTTACCATGTGTGCAAGACTCAGGACTGGGTGACCTGTGGGCCAGTTCTGTGGATGTGGCAGAACCACAGTAAGGCAGTGTCATGGGGGCACTAAGGGTGAGTTGAGATGTTTCCTAGGGAGCTAACAGATGGTGGTCAAGTCACAACTGTCATGTTGTTGGTGTCCCCACACACTGTCCCCTGCAGACCATTGGCCAGCTCACTCTGTGGTGAGTGGGACCTGCTCCAGTCCCTTAGGAATGACCACATCCCCCTGTCTCAGCATCACTGTGTTGCCTCCAGGATTAGCCTGCATCCACTCAGAGAACGGAGCTGTGCGCTTACACGTTGATGCTTTAGTCCATGAGGAGCCACACAGCAGTGGTAACTGAAGATTAACGGTGACCTGGAAGGTTCCTGTCGGTGATATCAGAGGCACTGTGATGTCACAGCACAGGGGATCCTTCCACGCTGGTGCTGATGCTGGCAGGCCACAGTGGTTGCCCCAGCCGCACGAAGTATAGCAGGCAGCTGATCATGGTGTGCTGGTGGTGAGGACGTACATGGCTGCTTTACCGTTTCCTATACTGCACTTTTGATAGTGACTTTACAGTGTAGTCCTGTTCATGGAACCAGGCTAACTGTAAGACAGCCTTCCTCTTCTTTGTAGACAGTGAGCAAGGTCCACTCCATGCAGGTCAGGGATGCTGACTGATTGAGTGGTCCAAAGAGCATGTGATGCCTATTGTGTGCAAGACCTTCTGGATTGAGGCGACAAGCCACAGCATCTCCTGGACAGTCACACACCAGTCCTTCTTCCCTCCCACCCTCCTGTACCCACAGTGCCTCAGGAAACAGTTATGGGAAATGCTATCTTGTGGAAGAAGATAAATGTGGGCAAAAAATGTGGAGTGGGTAAAAATGTTTGTGACTCCAAGTGTGTGAGACCCTTGTCTGAGAACCAGTTTTAGAAGGAGGGTGACCACTGAATGAGGGAGAAACAGGATGCCAGAGAACCCATCTGACAGTCAGGCTGTCCCAGGCTCCAGGTTCAGGTCCTCCCCACAGAGCTAAGGAGCAGCATTGTAGACACCTACCATGTTCCTGACATGGAAACTTGACACTCTGCTGTCATGGTGTGATTCGGCCTTCACAGCAGGTATTCATGTGAGTGTAGGCAAACCCACTTTAGGAATGGCACTAAGGTCCAGAGAAGTAAGTGACATGCAGTCATACAGTCAGCAGATGAGCCAGGGTACAACCCGGCCGCCACAGTGCCTGGCTAGCCAGTGTGCCCAAATCCCTTTGCTCGTCAGCACATGGAGGAAAGCAGAAACCAAGTGCTCTGCCCCTAGCCCCTGGCAGATGTGGTTTTGAATGTAGCTCTGCCCTCCAGGGTAACCACTGGCCCTTCTGTGCCTCTTGAGATGTAAGGAAACCTACCTTGTCGTGAGGTTTCTAGAAGGTGCTGCATGTAAAAACGCTCTAGATTTGTGTGTAGCAGGCACAGTGGCTAGCTTCACTGGGACTTGGAAGTCTCTCTGCCTTGCTGGACTCATTTCCTGGTTCAATGTAGGTGGGTAAGTTTGAGCCTCTCACCTGCAAATATTCACAGAACCCCTTAGCAAACAGTAATTGATGATGGCAGAAAAGTGTTTTTGGACAGTGGGGTTGGCACGGACAGGCTCAC
Organism: Peromyscus nudipes; assembly: GCA_902168325.1. Lineage (NCBI taxonomy): Eukaryota > Metazoa > Chordata > Mammalia > Rodentia > Cricetidae > Peromyscus > Peromyscus nudipes. The sequence goes on along the minus strand of CABHPH010161746.1, from coordinate 27,069 downwards.
GCTGAGCCCTGTGCTGTGACAGCAGCTGTCCTCCTTCCTGTTTGACAGCCTCAGGCATGTAGTGAATGAGAGCCCCCAGGGAGGTCACCGGGGCAGATGACAGTTCACTCTCCAGAAGCCAGTGAAGTCTTTCTCCCAGTACACCGATTGTGTTTGGCCCCATGTGTGGCCATAGCGCTAGGAAGCACTTGCTCCATGCCAGACTGGTCCAGGTGCTTAGGGCTCCTTCAACCACTCACAGCTGCAGTGCCCTCTGCTTGTAGCAGGGGCTTTATAACACCTGGACCAGCCTGAGATGCCAGTCACACATAGTCAGCCTGCTCAGATCAATTCCGGAAAACCTAGTTGTGTTACAGGAAAAGCCAAAAGACAGAAGCGTGTCCATACAGCACATCTATAAAGATGTAAACATTCTCGAGCGGGTAAGACAATGAGGCTCACCGGAAGTGACTCCAACTGTGAGGAGTATGTATAGAAGTGAGGCAAGATAGCAACCCAGATTATTCAGGACTATTGCTCTGGATTTTCCATCTTGGAAGAAGAGCTCCAAGTAAGCACAAATATTAGCTCAGGGCTGTACAGGAGTGGTACCTTGGTCAGGAGGGTTATGGGGATATTGATTTTGCAACATGATTTATCTGAAAGGAGGTATGATAGATAGTTAGGTGACCTGCCTCACCTCACCTTGAGTGGTGGTTCCATTTGTGGAAAACTTGGTTTTAATTAAAATGAGAAAGAAAGGAAGAAAGGAAGGAAGGGAGAGAGAGACAGAAAGAGAAAGAAAAGGAAGGAAGGAAGGAAGGAAGGAAGGAAGGAAGGAAGGAAGGAAGGAAGGAAGGAAGAGAAAAAAAACAAAGAAACCAAAAAACTTGGCTGTGTGAGGCCCTGGAGTCAACCATTAGCAGCTCCAAATGAAACCTTTTGGTTCCATGTAAAACAAACTTTAAGCTCAGTGGTTAGCACTTCCCCACCTGCATAGTTGCTGGGCCATTTGGAAACCTTGGGAAGCAGGGCCTTTTGTCGTGGTTTGGTGTGCACTGGAGGGTCCCCTAGTCCTTGGATTTTAATTCAGTGCTGAGGTCTCTGGTTGGGCCCTTAGGAGGCAGGGCCAACGTTACTGTAACCACCGGCTTGCACTGCCCCACTGAACCTTCCTAAGAATGCTTTAGCATTTATAGATGTGCACATCCTTGTGTAATGAGGTGCCAGTCGGAAGACCTGCCTCGGGTCTCATGGCGGAAATGAAGCATATGGTATTGCGTCGTTGTTTTACGCAGCTGACCATCTCGATGCAGAGCCAATCAACAAGTGTTGAGCACCTGTTTAGACCTTGAGAGGGTAAATGGGTGGGCAAGCCTGGAGAGAAGTTGGGAGTGCAGCCAGTCACTGAAGGGCCTTTTGACATTGTGACACGGTGTTGTCTTCTACAAACATATTGGGCCACATTCCTAGCTATCCTAGGACTCGTGTGGCCCTGATAACCCAGCTTGGACATGTCTGGAAGCTAAGGGGTGACGTGGTCTGGCTTCCTTCCCCTGGTGCCTCTGGAGCTATGGCAGTGTGCGTAGGTATAGGCAATCATGGAGGGAGTGTGGTCAGAGATGGCAGGTGCCTTGAGGTGGACAGAGGAGGGTGGGGTTAGGAAGTGCCCGCAGTGTGAACCCTCCCATCTGTTAGTGGTGGGCTTGGGAGGCAGAGAAGTTGGTGATGAAACCTGGGCTGCAAGCTGGATGCTCAGAGGCAGGTGTGGTGCCACTGGAGAAAAGGAGTGGGGAGAATGAGAATATGCAGGGAGACATCTGGGGTGTCACTGAGGTATCTGGACTCAGAAGAGGCATGTGGAGTGGAATTGCTTCATACATGGGTGGTTCTTTATCCAGGGCCTGTAGAGGCATCAGGGCTCCCATGAGTCCCTAGGAATTCTATAAAAATCGTGGGGTTATTTGGGTATGTGCACTTTTCTCCACTCAGGATTCATAGATGTCGTCTGGTTTTTATTTTGTGCCCCACTCCTAAAAGGGGAAATGGTTGACTGAAGTATTTGACCTGAACTAAGTCATGCCATTTTTCCGTGTACTAAAAAGTGCACTGTGCCTCCCATCAAGAAGGAACAGAAGTCGAGAAGGTGCCGCATCTCGGTTGGTGCCATGCCATGTGATGTTAGGTCGCACATCGACATGGACACTTGCTGCTGTGAAGGGTGATGTGTATGCTTAGGCCACGGTAACAGAACATGTCACAGCCTCCTCTGCTGTGGATATCTTCTTTTCTTGGACCTGTAAAGTACTGGGTTGCCTCAGGAAAATGTGGAATTTTAAAAAAACGTACTCAAGATCATATTTCTAAAGTTGGCTTTTCAACATCAAATTCCACCAACCTACTTTGATACCTTTCTGAAGGAAAAAAAAATAGTGCCATCTTTTTAAAGACATTTTAAGTATTTTATCATAAATTTAGTGTGTGATGTGCCATGGCTTATATGTGGAGGTCAGAGAACAATTTAAGGAAATCTGCTCTCTCTTTCCATTAATGGCTTCTGGGATTAGACTCAGGTCCTCAAGTTTGACAGCCAGTGCTTTTATCCACTGAACCATCTCTCTGGCTACAGACATTCTAAATGTTAAATAGGTGGTCTGAATTATTTCTAACTATTTTAACCAGGGGCTGGACAGATGGATCAGTGATTATGAGCACTGGCTGCTCTTCCCAGAGGACTGAGGTTGGGTTCCCAGCACCCCTATGGTGACTCACAACCACCTGTAACTCCAGTACCAGGAGATCTAATGTCCTCTTCTGACCTCTGGACATGCACATGGTAGACAGACGTATGTACATGTAAGGAAAACATTGATATACATAAAATTTTAAATTTTAGCTATTTTAATCAATAAAGTGTGTGACTCATGTCTAGTTATAGGGATGGCAATGTTCTTGGTGCCTTGCATCCTATCAGGTTGGTAGTGGCATACGTGCCCTGCCATGATGTCATGAGGGTGTTGACCAGGGTTGAGCTGATGCAAGTGCCATTGCCCTTGTATCTCCCAAACTGCTACCTAAATAAGCCTCTTCTCTTTGTAAAGCTAGCTGTCTCTGGTGTTTGATGATAGTAACAGAGAATGGACAAACGCAGCGATTCAAAAGCATGTGTCCTAGGAGATGGGATGGAAGTGATGTGAGCGAAGGATTGCTCAGGAAGAGAAGACAGGAGAAGGTGGAGGAGTGGTGTGAGCCTTGGGAAGCACCAATGTTTCAAAGATTTGGAGGCGAAGGAGAGTGAGGTCCAGAAGACCAAGGTGTGAGTGTGCACTGGGCTGGCCAGCCTGGGCAAGAACAAGAGCGTGGCATGCTGGAACTTCCGGAAGAAGCAGGTTGTTCTTTGCCCATTTCCAAAGTTTAATTCAAGCTAAGGGGGAGAAAAGGAAGCCACAGTCAAAGGAGACACATGGGGCCAGAGCCTGGTGGAGACCATAGTCCAGGGAGAAGATGGAAGGTATAGTGGCACACACCTTTAATCCCAGCACTCCAGAGACATAAGGAGGTAGAACTCTGTGAGTTCAAGGCCAGCCTAGTTTACATAGAGAGTTCCATTCTCTCCAGGGCTACCAGGAAAAGGGGTGCAGGGAGAGAGGAAAGTGGGGTATCTTAGTCTGTTTTCCATGGCTGTAATTAAATACCTGAGGCTGTCATTTACTTATTTATTTGTCTTTATTTGTGAGGATGTTCATGTATGTGGGTGCACATGTGTGCATGTGTGTGTAGATGCCAGAGGTCAACCTCGTGTGTTTCTCCTTAGGAGCCATCCGCTTTTCTGAGTCAGGGTCTCTCTCTGGCCTGATGCTTCATGTTTTGATGGTAGGATGGTTGGCCAGCAAGCCTCAGTGATCTGCTTGTCTCCACCTTCCTTGTTCTTGGATTAGAAGGGGCCACCACTGTGCCAGCATTTTCCATGGGTTCCGGGGATCGAACTCAGGTCTCATGTTTGCACATAAGTACTTTAATGATGATTTTGCTCCTCAGAGTTGGTCGATTGATCCATTGAGTATTTAGTTGATTAAGAGAATACAATACAAAACCAAGTGGGGCAAGAGGCTCTTCAAATGGGAGGAGACAGGAACAGAAGTGTAATGAGGAAAGTTTCAAGTCTGTCAAGACAGAATAAAGATCAGGACTAAGGGACTGTCAGGCTGGACTTCGAAAGGCGAGCCTGGTGTCTTCTGAGACACTAGCTGAGTGGCAGGGACGCAGAAGACCAGCTGAGGCAGGAGTGGGGTGTGAGCCGAGCTGCTTCTCTGCCATGGATCTGGTTGCTCCGAGATGAAGACTGTTTTCAGGAACGTGGCAGCAGCTGTGGTCCCTGACCAGCCTTTGCTGCTCTCCATATCTCTATCTTTACTCAGGAGAGCCAGGACACATGGGGTGACACACACAGAGACAGACAGACAGGCAGGTAGGCAGGCATGCGCACGCGCGCGCGCACACACACACACACACACACACACACACACACACAC
>CABHPH010161746.1:0-22458 GCA_902168325.1 Peromyscus nudipes | reverse complement strand
CACACACACACACACACACACACGAACACACACATACAGACACACACACTGGTGAATCCACTCCAGGGAATGTGTGCTTTCTTGCTGCACTTGGTTGCTATGGTGACAGAAGCCTTCTAGTCCAAGAAGATGGATAGAGCTTAAATCATTATTAGTCAAGGTACTAGGCATGTTTTTCAGGCAGTAAGCAATAGCTCTTAATGCCAGAGTAAGCTTGGCTGGGCCCAGCATGGAATATTTATGTCACTCAGGCTTGTTTTAAGATTGTTTCGATTTCTGTGGCCTTTATGGTGGAGATGTAAAAATCAATAGCATTGACTCTCTAGCTAATCTTAATTCACCGTGAAATAGGCTTAAACCCTTGCCTCCTGAATCTGGTCATCTTTCGATACCCTGTGGACAAGGATTTCAAGTGGGTTCAGCCATCCTAATGAGCATCAAAACTGCCTGCTGTTTTGGGACCATGTCACCCAGCATGCAGGGCTGGCTTCTGTCCCTGGAGGTGACGTTTTCCCAGGCTGACACATTCTGCCTTGCAGGATTTGCTCTCACAGTGGTTTCTAGATCAGGACTGGAGGCTCAGGGGCTTCCTGTGCCCCTCGAAGCCCACCTCCAGGAGCCCTGAACCACCCTCCCACAGTGCTGTGGATCTCCCATAACTACCCTCCCTACATGGCTGTGTCTGTTCTAGAGTCTCTCCAGGATAGGGACCCAGCTCATTCATCGGCCTCAGCCTGTTCTCAGAAGCGAGCACAGGGCCTGGCCACCGTGTGCCCAGCAAATCCGACTGTTTGCAGGTGGAATTCTGTAGAAAGATCTAAGTGGCAGAGTGGAGCAGCCTCAGTCCCACACCAAAGGCCTGCTACAGACTTTATGTGTGGTTATGTGTGTGGTGCTCACCTGTCCTGAGTCAAGATCTGAATTTCATATTCGTCTAGTGTTTATAGTGTGCAAAGGACTTAGCAAGACAAGCGTCGGAGCCTGTGAGGTTGCATGCAGCCCTTAGCCTTGAGCCGCTGAGTAAAGGCACGGCCAGCTGTATCAGCAGCTGCTACAGTTTAGACCTGAAGTGGCCCCCAAAGACCTGCATGTTAAAGGCTCAGTTTTCAGCTGTGGCATGGTAGGGACATGGTGGAGCCTTTAGTAGGTGGGGCCTAGTGGAAGGAAGTTTGGTTATTGGGGTGTGACTTTGAAAATGATTTTGGAATCCAGACTCCTCCTCCCCTCTTTTTGCATCCTGCTTCATTTTCCTTCTCTTCACTCTCTTTCTCCTCTTCCTTTCTCTCTCCTCCTCCTCCTCTCCCCATCCCTGACCACAATGATGATATCAATGGGTCTCCTCCTCCTCCTCCTCTTCCTCCTCCTCCTCCTCCTCCTCCTCCTCCCACCATGATGTCTCTGCAGACCCCAAATAACCAGACCAAGTCACCACAGGCCAAGCCTTCTGACCCTAGGAGTCAAAGTCAACCTTCTCATCTCTGATCTGTTTGTCTTGGGTATTATGTCATGGAGGTGGAAAGTTAACTCACACATCAGCTAACCACATCGCTTTCTGGCTGTGCAAGTGTGTTTCCTTCTGGACATGGTTATAGGTTTGTTTTTTAATGGAATTAGACAACATAGGGACAATGTAGATAGAGTGGATGAGGAGGTTAAGGCCATCATAAGTGGCATCTCCTGAACTCAGCACGTACCCTTCTCAATCCTCTACTTCTGTCAAGGATGGCCGTGGTTGCTGGATAATAGATGCATGGAGCTCAGGGTTAGAATGAATCATGGGTGGAGGCGATCTTCATGGTCCCAGCCCTCATGAAGAAGACAGCATTCCCAAAACTTCTAAGGGCTTGGGCTTCTTCTCCCAGGCCCCGAGATTCTGCCCATAGCCCCGTCACCTGCCCTGGCTGAAATTGGGACTCCCAGATGATTCTCACTGGTAGGGGCTCGGGTTGGTTCCTTGCAGAGTCTGGGAGTGATGGCTTTGCATGCGTCTCTATGCCATGGGTCATCTTCTCTCCTGGTCCTTTGCCTCCAGGTTTCCCCAGCCAGTGAATTAGCTCTTCTTAACACCAGCTTTCCAGTCCCCCCCCCAGTCCATTAGTGAGGTGGTCTCCTAAGGATTGTCCAGAACCACTGCCCTGACCCCCTCACAGCTGAAATGGGGCTAATGCAGCCTCTGCCTGAAGTCTAGAACCCTTGCTACATTGTTCCCTACACACAAAGGCTACTCATTTGCTAGAATGAGAGGCCACTCTAGCCTTTCTCATGACTGAGTGATGGTGACCTCTAATCTACCTTCATCATTTGTGTGGGAATTGACCTCTCCTCACAAACCAAGAAGATGTGTGCTCAGAGAACCACGTACGTACCTTGTGCATGGTGATGCACCCTACGCGCAGATCCCCATCCACACTGTTCTTGAACCATTGCAGGGAAGCTTGAAGCTTTAATTTTATAGCTGAGCCCTTCCTATTTGTTGATGTTCCTGGCTGACTACAGAGGTAGCAGATGGTTACTCTTCATGGCCGACTTCTGGGATCCTCGGGTCATCTTCAACATCTCTGTGTGTCTGTGGAAGGGAAGTATGGATCTTCTTAGCTGGCACCTTCATTTAACAACAAAAGACAAAGACCCAGAGTGGCAACAGCAGTGCCTACCCAAGGTCAGAGAGGCAGCTGGTGGCTAGTCAGATTCTGTATTGGACTAAGGCTAATCCCTTCCCTCTCACCTGATGGGCCTGGCTATCCTAGGGTATTGCCCACAGTTTCATGAGATCTTGTCTTCATTTCAGCCCAATGCAGAGGCAAGATGGAAGGGTAGGATCTAGCCCTTTCCTTCACAAGCATGACCTGGAAGTAGTACACAGCACCTTCATTTGAGTCTTATTGCCAACTGTCATCACCTAGCTGTGAGGGAGGTTGGGATCAGACAGCCATGGGTTCTGTTAAAAATGAGGCTGGGGAGATTTTTCAGTCAATGAAGAGTTTGGATCCAAGCACCCACATGAAAATCTTGGTGTAGCAATTTATGCCACAATTCCTGCAGAAGGAAGGTAGAAAAGGGTGTCTGAGGCTTGCGGGCCAGCCAGGCTGGCCAGATCACTGATCTTCACAGTGAGTGACCCTATCTTAAAAAATAAGTTGGACAGTGATTGAGGAAGACATTTTTCAGTACCCTCCCCCTCACATGCACACACATTTCAAAGAGAGGTCTCGTTACTGCAGAAGAGGGAGTAGATATTAGGGGTCCCTCGTGGTGTTGGAATGAGCTCCAAGGTCGGTTCACTACACTCAGCTGGGCCTGTCTCTGATGCTGTCCCACAGCACCTTCCCCTCTTCCTCCTTAACCCAGTCCAGGGATGCCAGTGTGAAACATGCATCCTGAAGTGGCCTAGTGTTTAGTGGCAGTCATGTAGTCTCTGCCATTATTAAAACACCACTAGTTGGTTGTTGCTTAACAATGGTCTCTTCAGCTGCCCAAGGAAACACCACTGTCTTGTTAAAATACCATTGCCTCCATGGGGAGATACCTTTATTGTCTTGTGAAAACATGACACTACCTATTTCAGACTTAATTACTTGGAAGTATGTTTTCCCCCAACATGAACAATTTTGTTAGAATATTCTTGGGAAACAACTCTAAAAGTAATTTTTAAAATGTGGGAAGCTGGCTATGTCTATGGCAGCCTCCACTCTTCAGATTTTTATCTTCTTTACTTCTTCTCAAAGTCCAACAAGTCCTTAGTGGAGGGTATGTCTGACTACTCGGTGACTGTTAGACTATTTTTCCCTAGGAATTCTGGGAGTGGTTCCTAGAAATCCAGATAGGAGGAGTAGCAGGGATCTAGTAATAGTCAAAAGAATCGTCTAATAACTGGCTGTTTAGTGCTGTGCTTTCTAGCTCACGGGACAGGCAGATATGCTGGAATGACCCCCTGGAAAGGGAAACGGGCAGGGGCATAGCATAGGCTTTCCCTGGCCAGAGGCAGTGGGCAATGATGAGTTTCTGTCAAAATCCAGTCAAGCCAGAGGCTCTAGGATTAAGGACAAGCATGGAAAGCATGCAGAATCTGCAGCATGTGGGTTAAGGACAAGCATGGAAAGCATGCAGAAGCTGCAGCATGGGGGTTAAGGACAGGCATGGAAAGCAGGCAGAAGCTGTAGCATGGGAGTTAAGGACAGGCATTCAAAGCATGCAGAAGCTGTAGCATAGGGGTTAATGACAAGCATGGAAAGCATGCAGAATCTGCAGCATGAAGAGGTCAAATTTCTGGATGACTTTCCAGCTGTGCCCCAGGACAGTTCAACTCCCTGATCTTTGAGGGTTTCAGTCTGCAAAGTATAGAGAGAAACCCATATAAGTGGTGTTGAAGGCAGGTTAGAGATGACAGTGTGAGCCATCTCTGGCACCCTGCAGATGCTTAGCTAATTGGAGGCATTGCCCGAGGTAAACGAGCAACCCAAATCAGTGTCAGGACCCTGGAGAGCGTCCTTTGGGAAGGCTCACACTTGACAACGGACTAGTCTCAGAAATGCTGGAGACCTGGGGAGAACCTCACATAGCATCCATCTGGTCTCTCACTATAAATATGGAAGGAGCTCTACTGATGGTGAGCCTCAAAATGATTTTATCTGCATGAAACGCAAATGAGAGCATCCAGTCACATTGCGAGATAGTCGCTTCCTTGGCAGAGTCCAGGGAGGGGCTGAATAAAAGTTAGTGTTTCTCTAGCCTGCTTCTCTTTCTTCAGACACAGACTGAGCACCCCAAGACAGCCTTGGGCCAGAGTTTACTCTCATCTTATTTCACCACATTTAATTGAAGAGTTACCCTCCCTCCCGTTGGGCTCGGAGATGGTTTGCCCATCTATGGCAGCAGTTCAGGGTTCCCTTGTCACGTTTGGTAACATAAGAGGCATACTGACTCTTAGAGGATGCAGGTAAATAACAAAGATCACCACACATATGTGAGTTCAGTTGTGGAATACAGTGCAGGAGTGACTGAAGCTCGAATAACTTGTCCCCATCTTCTCTGTATCACACCTTTCCCTCCGTGCAGAACGGAATCTGCCTGAGAAGCCCCGCCCATATTCTGCATCTGCTGACCCTGGGGTCTGGTCCTCTGTCCCCACATCAGTTTACTTTCCAAATGCCCTTTGAACAGCACTCCACTTTATAAACCACCCCATTGTCCTGAGAAAACGTAGGGAGGGGAGGCCCTTCTGCAAACTCTATGGCATGCCCAGTGACCAGACAGTCTCCCTGCTATGGATTAAATAGCTGTGTCCTGGAAGTAGGGGGAAAGGCACCCCAGGATCCCAGTATTGGTATGCAAATGAGCAATTAGAGTCAATTAAGACAGGATACAGTGTAATTACCACAATTATGCGACCTTTCTGTGCAGAAGGAGGTGACCTGATGCAAGGGGATTAAATAATAGTGAAACTCTTCATTAACCTAGGGGTGTGCTTGGGGCAGGGAGGCCTCACAGCCTGGGCCTAAGGAGGCTGACAAATGGGACCCTCCCTCCCGCGCCCCTACCTCCCTGGGTCTGAGCCACTGCTGGCAACAACCAGGAACAGCCTGGCTGGGTGCTACCTTGTCAAAGAACTTACTGTGCCTGTCTCAGACACCCCATCTAGCACAGACCCAGGTGCTGTGACCACCTCCTGCCTCTTCCAGACATATCCTGGGTCCCCAGATGTCTCCTTGCCAGGGAACACCTTGATCCTGAGATCTCTGACTCTCAGTGTCTGATCTGTGGGGTCTGTTATAAGGGAATCCCTTGTAATCACCTTTCCTGTAATCACACCTCCTAAAATTCAACACTCACCAAACCCAGTTCATGTGGCTCATGCATTTCACATGGACCTGCCGCAAAAACCATATTCTAAATGAGCAGCATTCTAGCCTAAGTTTGTGTTTCTGCTTACAGCCAACAAATGGCGACTGTGCCCATCTCATACGCCCTCTATACTCTGGACCTGTGGCTGTAGCAGAAGTCAAACCCGAAAGTCCATTCTTCCATTTTAGAAGTCATGAGCTTGTCAGACAAGGCAACCATAGTATTTGGTGCTAGAGAGAGCTGAGATAGCTCAAGTGACGGGTGACAGCTGTTGAGTAGGAGTGAGGACATGGCAGTCCTTAAAACAACATCTGGGCCGGCGGTTTTGTTTGTGTGGTAAGAGGTCACTTCTGAGGTGAGCAAGGGATATTTTAAGTCAACCACTGTGATTGTCTGCTTCCAGAGCTGTGAAATTGGACAAGCACATTCTGGTGGAGGGGCCGAACATGTGACCTGGAGGAAACTCAGCCAGCTGTGTGGGGACTCAGACACACAGGGTGAACACTGTGGGTGGCCTTGAGCTGGCGATGGACTCTGTAGACAAAGGGAGGCTGGGAAAAGGCAGGGGACTTGGAGGAGCCTGGCATGCTCCCTAGCAGTGAGGAACTGGCGGTGGGGATTGGTGAAGACCTGCCAAGTCACACAGCAAGAAGCAGGATTGGATGCTCACACTCTCCACCAAGACTCGACCCTTTCACTGCACCCCACCTTGAGCATGGTCTGCTGACTGAGACTCACGGGACAGAGATGAACCAGATCTTTGTTTTTGAACCTGGGCAGCAGTGTGGACAGCACCGGGCTGCCACAGTGACCCAGAAGGGAGGGAGGAAGGGAGCCTTGCTGTGAGCTCAGAATACAGTGAGTGAGCCAAATGGTAGGAATGGACTGTAATGGCATGTGGGGACAGTTGAGGAAAGAGAGCAGCCTCCCCATCACCTCGGTGACCACCTAGAAGCTTCTAGATGTTCAGAAGGTATATTCTGTGCCTATCCCATATCCTTGGCCTCTGCCATTCCTACTTACCCAGGGATGCCCAGCTCCAAATTACTTTTACAAATCCATCTCAGAGATCTGGGAAGTGCTGTCTCAGCAGCCTTCTTTTCATGTTTGATCCTGCTGCATTGTATCAGGACCCCAGGGACTCAAACCTGTATGCACAAAAATCTTTCCTTAAGGACTAGACCTAGGTCTTATACATCCATGGACCTGCAGGAAACTGGAAATGCATGTGTGAGACACAGAGTAGTTCAGGCATAACAGATGGATTGCGTCACAGCTGGAGTTCTGCATGGGTGGCTCTAAGGCTACAGGCAGGCTCAGCTGCAAGGAATGCTGTGATTGATTAGTAGTGTCTGACCAGAGCACAAGATGAGTGGGTGCCAGCACATGTTGTTTGTGGGCAATCTCTTGACTGCCAGATCTATAGCTAACAGTCAACAGCTGATCTTGGGGTGTGGGGGAATCAAAGAAAACACAAATACCTGGAGTAGCCAAAAATAGAAATACATCAGAAAGGATTCGGGGAGATATTACATTTTCAACTTTGACCCCACTCACATATTGTGTATAATATGCAATGATGCTCCCAAACTACCTTTTGTATCCCTATTGATGCTCTCAAACTTTGGCTTATGAGTGAATCTTGGGTAACACATGCCAGCCAGTGGTTTCATTCTGGCAGTAAACTTGCCTGCTTGTGGTCTGTGAGCAGCTCATTTGCACATTATTTTTCCTTTATGGTTTTATTAAGAGTGCCGTCACCCCAGCCCTAACAAACAATATTTTAGAGAATACACAGTGCCGAATGTCTGTCATCAACAGGATCTAGAAAGCTCAGTGGAAGAGGAGGTTTTTACAGCAATCAACTTGCTGGCCAACAACCGGCTACCCTTGTTGGTTGATGGCTGACCTTTTTCTCATTGTTAATATTGACTGCCCACTGCAATTGTACGCCTGACTTGCATACTCTCTCTCTCTCTCTCTCTCTCTCTGGGTTACAATATGTGCCATTGTATATGACAGTAAGAGAATGCATCAGTCGCTTGACATGCCTAGGAGCCCATGGTTCATTTGGTAGCCATGATGTAGGCCTTGGTGGGCTGGGGGCTGAGTGGGCTACAGGCAGCACTATCATTGAAGAGATAGCACCCACATAAAATGATCCGACATAAGATGTGTTGTCCCCACCCCCTGCTGATCCTCATGTTCTCCCGCTTGAGAGCTGTGTTTAAACCTGTGCTGTGTGCTAACCAAACGGCTGGGCTTCTCTCAGAGGGGAGAATTAATAGGGTACTTTTAGGAATGTCATGATGATCTCTTGTGTGGTGGGAAGTTCAAATGGGTGACCTTGGGAGCAAGCTGACTTTGCTAAGAATCCATACTGGCCATGATTGTTTAGCTGGGTGATTTGGACAGGCTACTGAGTACTCTATCCTTTCATATACATATATGGGTCCTTCAGTGGGAGGCATGGCTGGCACCTCTGTGGGGCCCAGGACTAGGGCCTAGAGGTGTAATGAGTTGGCCATCTCTCATGAGCGTGTGTGTGTGTGTGTGTGTGTATATATATATGTATGTATGTATATATATATACATATATATATAAAAGATGATAACTCCCCCTACCCAGAGCACTCTCTGCACTTGCCCAGTGTGCAGACATGTGGGATGAGCAAAGCCAACACCGCTATGATATGCATGTATGTGCGTATAGTATATGTGCAGACATGAGTGTTGTGTGTATATGTGTATATGCATCTGTGCAGGCATGTGCATGTATATTGCATTTATGTATATTTGCATATGTGCATGTGTGTACATGTGTGCCTATGTGTGCATGCACCTGCTTTTGTGTGTATATATGTATGTGCCATGCATGCCTGACATGCAGTAGAAATTCCATTTCTCTTTTTCCTCCATCCCTGATTTCCATATCCTGTGCTCCTACTCCTTTAGGATCCAATGTCTGGGTCACCTTCTTGGAGAAGCTCCCCCTTGACTGCTCATATCATGGCTGCTGTCTCTCTGTGCCCACCACTGAATGTATTGTCTGTCTCTGTATCTGTCCTTCCCACCATTTGGAAGCCTTAGAGCAAAGAGATCCATTGGGTGAGTCTTCCTCACCTGGGCGTAGCTCAGTACTGACTGCACAGTACTGACTAAATGGCTTTAGCGTTGAGTGAGTGCCTGGGTAATGAGAAGTGAAGAGGCAAATAAGGGAATGATATGGAGCCCTGGCCAAAGCAGGCCCAGCTTGAACAGGGTGAGAGGTGGTAGCAGAGGCAGCCTGCTCAGAGTGCACGCTCTTCCTGTGATATCTGAGTCCCAGCCATCGGCAAGTGTGCCACTGAGGGCTATGCAAAGCTAAACTGGAATCTAAGCATGTCCCTGGCCCTTGGATGGTGAAAACTCCCTTCTAAACGGGAATGGGGAGGTCCCAACAAGGGGCAGTGCCAGTAATCGGAGAAGAGAAAATGACAAAGGAGAAAAGGGTCTAACCTGGCAGGATACTGAGTCCTGCAGGGTCCTGCAGTGGGAGGCGTGGCTGGCACCTCTGTGAGGGCGCAGGACTGGGGTCTGGAGGTGTAGTGAGTTGGCCATCTCTCATGAGCAGTATTCAGGACAGGGGGCTCCAGGAGGGCTGTGTGTCCTTGAGTGTACTGTCTTTGTTCCTACAGGGATCTATGGCTCAGTCTCTCTCAGCTTCTCTGGGTACAGGCATCTGCCTCCAAGCAGACCAGGTCCAGGGAATTCCAAACCAGTACTGGATCCTTCCCACCCTCTCAGCTTCCCACGCCCCCATACTACCACCCCTGCCATGTCCCAGTCTATCTTCAGTTATAAAAAAATATTTTTATTGAGAGCAGTTCTTTTTAAAATTGTGGATCTTGACTCATTAATGAGTTGTGAAATAGATTTAAAGAGTTCTGGCCAGGTTTAAAAAGATGAAATAGAGGACTGTAGCAGGAATCTTAAAAGTTCTTATTAATAAAAACAAATCTGGGAGCCAGGTATTGGGGTGAATGCTGGAAGATCAGAGAAGCAGAACAAGCCATAGCCACCTCACCTTGCCAGTTTCTCAGCTAATTCTGTTTCCTCAGACCGGAAACCTCTGTGTCCTCATCCGGAATGAATCTCAGCTGAATTGTGCTGCTCAAAGCCTAAAACCTTAACCAGCCGAAAGCTTCTAGTTCCTGGTTTTCACGCCTTATATATCTTTCTGCTTTCTGCCATCACTCCCTGGGATTAAAGGCTCACTTCTTGGGATTAAAGGCGTGTGTCACCATGCCTGGCTGTTTCCAATGTGACCTTGAACTCACAGAGATCCAGAGGAATTTCTACCTCTGGAATGCTAGGATTAAAGGTGTGAGTGCCACCATTTTCTAGCCTCTGTATCTAGTGGCTGTTCTGTTCTTCAACCCCAGATAAGTTTATTAGGGTGCACAATATTTTGGGGAACACAATACCACCACAGAGGACCAGCAAGATGGCTCAGCAGAAAGGGTGTCTGTCGCCAAGCCTGACAACCTGTGTTCGATCTCTGGGACCCACATGGTAAATAGAGAGCACTGACGCCTGAAAATTTTCCTCTGACCTCCTCCACACATGTGCCATGCCATACACACGGCCCCCACACCATATGCACATCAATTTTAGAATGAGAAGAGTCTGATAGACAACATTAGCAGGTGTCCCACATGGAAGTGATTCTGGAAACTTCCTTCCCAGAGTTCCATGAACGGGGTTGTGATTCCTATTTCTTTCTGTGGGTTTGGCGCCCACTGCTATCAAACTCCTCGTGTGCCCTGGTGTGCACTCCCCTGAGGAGTAGGTGGAGGGAGACAAATAGGGGTATATGTAGGCCAGGGGCCCCTCTCCCCTTGGCTCCTGGTGATGCCCACCACTGTCACCCCTTCCCTTTCTAATTCTATTTATTGCAGTAAGAATCCTAACATGTAACCTCCCCTCTCAGTAATGTTCTAATTCAGGGTACATTGTTGCCGACCATGCACAAGTTTGGACGATGCATCTCTTTCTCATGCTCCTCTTGATTGACAGGAATGTCACACTCGACGTGACAGAGATGACAAGGGAGGCACCATTATCCCACTCTTTGCTTCTATGACTCCACTTTAGGTACTTCCTGTCAGTAAAGTCACATAGAAGCCACATCTGTGAATTCAAAGAAACTCAGACAATATTGAATGGAGGTTTGCATGGAAACTGAATGTGTAGACATTTTCCTTGTCATTGTTCCCTAGATAATGCAGAGTGCTGATTGCATGGTGCTTGCATTGTACCAGAGATTGTCAGTCATCAAGAGATGACTTGCTATACACAAAGGATTGTGGGGCTCTCTGCAAACACGCTGTCATTTGGTGTGAGAGACATGAGCATCCGCAACCACTGGCAGCTGTGGCAACAAGACCCTGTAGATGCTCAGAGTCAACTGTCTTTCTGAGCCTGGGCTGCGTAGATGGATACAGAGAATGTGGTCCACGCATCTAGTCAAATTCAGGGCAGCCTTTGTAAAGGACAGTCTGCCGCGTGCCGCTGCATGGAGAGGGAGCTGTGCTGAGTGAACCGAACCCGTCATTGCCACCCTGGCCTAACTCTCTTCTCTCTCCTCCTGGGCAGGTTGTGTATGTCACGGCAACCTTCCCCTACATCATGCTGCTGATCCTCCTGATCCGAGGCGTCACCCTGCCAGGTGCCTCTGAAGGCGTCAAGTTCTATCTGTACCCTGACCTCTCCCGGCTCTCTGACCCACAGGTAAGGGTTGCATCTCAAAGCACAGTGTCCCACACCAGCCACTGAAGCTCGGTGGCCAGGGAAGTGGGTGGAAGCCTGTGGCCTCCTAGGGACAATAATTGTTAACGCATCAATGAAACACACAGGAAAGCAAATGTAGTAAAATACAACTGGAGAGCATTTAAAGGTAACTGTGTGGCCTGGTGACATGGACATTTCTTGCTTAGTATCTTCAACATACCATCCCATGCAGGACTGAGAGCTGCAAGCAGAGTCGCCTTTACCTGGAATGCTTAGAATCAGACATTTCAAATTTGAGATTTTTCTGAATTGGGGAATATTCATATATATATTTGATGAGCATCTTGGAGACAGTGCCCAGCTGTAAGCATGAAATTTATTTGTTTCATGTATATCTTGTATATGTATTTTAGTTGTTTCGTATGTGAAATAAAATCTCTTGCCGTGAGCTTTCCTAATTGGTAGGTTGACATTCTGGAAGTTTCAGAGTTTGGTTTTGGGGATCAGGGATGCTCATCCAGTACCATGATTTCAAAGCAGCATTTATCATGGATATTTTATTTCTTATTTATTTGTTTTTGATTTTTAATTAATTTATTTTTTAATCATGTGTTTGTGTATATATGCCACATACCCGTGGGTGTTGGAAGAGGCCAGAGGTGTCAGATCTCCCGGAAGCTAGAATTACAGGTGGTTGTGGGCTGTCTGATGTGGATTTTAGGAATTGAATTCTGGTCTCTGGAAAAGCAGTATGTGCTCTTAACCACTAAGCCAGATACCTGTCTCCCTACCCATCACCATAGATATTTTAGCTAGTCATACCACCATCGTATCTAGGCTTTTCTTCATGAGGGGTCTGTGGTTTGTTGACAACACTCATGGTCACAAATAAAGAACATGCTAAACTTCAGTTAGGAATTAGTTAAAATTACAAACTTATTTTCCCCTGCCTGATGTCACAGACCTGCCACAGGGGATCTTGGTGAGAAGGTGAGTCCTTACTGTGATTAACTTTCTTTGTTGAAGAGTTCACACCAAACCCACCCCCACCCCCACACAAAGAATTAGAGAAGTTGCCTCATCTACCCATAGTCTTTAGTCAGGCCTGGTTTATTCTAGTCATGAGTAACAAGTGCCTGGGAGTGTGTTAAACAGAGACCCCTCATCCAGCCAATCCCTCAATCTCTACTCCATGCCAGAAGCCGTCAGGGAGCTTCCTAGACTCTAGCCCAGACCTCTCTCCACTAAGCCCAGGTCCACGGTAATTTCAGTGTAAGAAGCTACTTGCTCAGGGTTGACTGTTTCCACCAGGAAGTGCTCACTTTCTATAGAAACAAACACATGAATCACACAGAATTAGTGTCTAGTTTCCAGTCAGAGTTTGAACTTCTGAGAGATTTCAAGCCTGTGGCTTTGGATCCCTCTGTCTGGGCAGTGTGGACGGAAGGATTGGCAAAGCACTGGTTGTTTAGTACAACTCAGGTGTCTGTGAGAGTGAGTGATGAGGCCGGCGGAGTGGGACACATGCTCATCTTTGCCAGTTCGTTATGCCTTGGGGTGCTACTGGCCACCTGTATCACACCCCAAATCACAGACAGGATCCCCAGGAAGAAGGGAAGTGGCTCCTGACTGGTCAACTCTAACTCTGATAGGTGGGGCTCTACCTAAGCAGCAGTTTGGGCTACACATACCCCATCATGGGTCCATCTTCTCTTCTTAGGGCTACACTTCTGGTATCAATAGAAGACAGGTTCTGTTTCCTCTGACCAACCTCTTCTTCCTCCCTGGGCCTTCAGGTCCAGTGAAGAGACCATGAGCATCCTTTATAGTATCCAGATCTTGACAATCATCAGGTGCCCGCAGCTTGGTAAAGATGCAGGCTCCAGGGGGTCACTTTCAGAGGGTCTGGGATGGCTACAGGACAGCCAGGTAGGCAAGGAGCCTCAGAAGTGACTCTGACAGCCAGAAAGGTTGGGGAAAGTCCAGTTGCCACTTTCTCAGAGCCCTACATTCACACACAGACACACACAGATACACACATAGCAGCATACATATACATATACATATACATATACATATACATATACATATGCATACATACACACAGACGTACATACACAAACACACAAAGACATACAGACACAGAGAAAAACACACATGCACACAGATATGCTCATGAGTACATATGCCCATACAGATACATAAGTGCACACACACGCACACTGAGGAAACAAACGCACCTATACACAGAGAGAAACACATGCAGGTGCACACACTTGTATACAGATGAACATGTACACACACATGCACACAGATGAACACACATGGACACATAGTCTGAGAACACAGATGAACCAGAGGCCTAGGAATCCATTCAGTTCTTCCCTGACCACTGTCTTCCTAGGTCTCCTTCTGAGCCTCAGTTTCTCCACCAATGACCTGAAAGGCTAAGTTGTAACCTCCTGCAGCCAGGAGCCAATAAAGGATTACCCCATAGTTATCCACCTCTCCTGAGAGCCAGGGAAGAGACACCAGGAGGGAGGAGATCCTAGAGCTCCAGGGTATTGTCAGGTCCAGTCAAGTCTCCAGCCTCTGAGCCCTTGGTCCCAGGCTGTCCATCCAGAACCTTGGAGTGTTAGGGCTGGGCTATTAGGTGCAATGGTCAGCAGATGGGGGTGTCTTTCCTGATTATGAAACATGCATGACAGTCCCATGAGCAGATGAATGGCTGCTGAGAGTTCTCCCATAGAGGTTGCAGGCCTGTGTCCAGCAGTGTGCATTGTGCTAGATCCTGGTCCCTGGAGTCTTCAGCCTGGGGGACAGTCAGGCCACTCCCCCACCCAGGTCTCCCTCTGAGAAGAACAAAACAGGCTAGGGTGAGAACAGAGGTCCGCATCCCTAGGGTCTACCATCTGCAGCAGAGAGAGAGCCACCAGACAGTCTGGTCTGGAGGAGTCTCCGTCGGGCTGCTCACCTTCGCTCCTTCCTTTCCGGGGGCCAAAGCTGCATGCTCTCCTCATTGCCCCTCCCCTGCCTTCTCAGGCCTTCTCCCCTCCCCCACCTGGAGCCCAGGGCGGGTCTGCTGCTCCCTTTTCACACAGGGTGGGGGTGCACGACTCTGCACTCCCTCTTTGGAACCTTGGGACCGTTTCAGTTTCATCATCAGTAAAATGGGGCTAATTCCTTTTTGTGTGTGTGTGTGTGGACAGAAAAAGACAGCTGTGGAAGTTGTTTTAAAAATCTAAGGGTGTGCCAGCAGCTAGTAGTCACCAGGGGTCCCTGAATTTATGGCTGCACCGTGTCCTTCCCGATACCCATCTCTTGTCAGTCCTCCCTTTTCCCGCCATCGCTGACATCTCAAAGGCTGCGCAGTTGTTGCTACTCTTCTTGCTCTAGTGGAGACTCAGGCAGGGAATGTACCTGTTATGTTCACTGTTTGCTCGCCAGCCCCTGGCACAGCCTGTACTGAGATAAAATGACCAGCGACTGTTTCTTGGGAGGAAGATAGCTGCCCCGAAGTGTGCTCGCTGCCTGTGTCCGGGTGCTCCAATCTTTCAGCACTTATGAGTATGTTCTTCAAGAAGTAGTGGCTTGGCAATACTTAATCTGCTGCTGCTGTGTGGCTGTGTGCCTTCCACACTGTGCCTTTCCCTCTCTGGGCTCACGGTTCTCACCTGTCTAGTAGGGTAGGAGTGCTTGCCTGCCATGAAGGGATGCCGCAAGGCACAGGTACACATGCGCACCCAAGCCCTTGCATTTCTCACCTCTGTTGCCCAGCCCCAGGCCTGGCACACAGTAGGACCCTGGGTCATACTGGCCTATGTCTGGCTCTGAGAAGGACAACTCAGAACCTCACAGTCCAAGAGGAGGGTAGCTTTGAACTAGGAACTGGGGCTTTTATTGTGGAACCCGTAAATTAAGTTTCTTGTGAAGAGCTTGAAGGGATGCAGCAGCTCGCCCACTTTGTGCCTGTGATTTGCATTCCATGGTCAGAACGTTTGAACATCTGTTTGTCTTCACTGTCGGCCCAGTGTTTTCTCTGAAGTGTGAAGTGCTCCGGCTCCATTTTTACCCCTCGGATTTTCACTTTCTGTCTTCTCAGTCTTTGGAGAGCCAAGGGGATCTTGCAAGAAATCACATTGTCCCTGCCCCAGATTTCTGCTGCTCTCGCTTGTCATTGTGTTTCGAGTGTGTGTTTTCAGGGCAAGAACAGAAAGGCTTGTCACAGATCCAACTCACGGGTCTGCTTTCCCAGGCAGGGTACTGATACACCACTTTCCTGGGCTTCCTCCTCTGTGGAGGGAACCGAACCTGAGGATGAGGTGTCCAAGGTGATGGACCTCAGGATAAGGCGTCTCTCCTGCGGCCCCATCCCACAGGACAAATCAGAAGGCAGGAGGAAGACAAGACCCTGGCTGGAAATCTTCTGAACCCTGAAGAAGATTCCATGAGATTACTGCCACCTGGTGGCCATGTTCCCTGATTCCATGCCAGGACCCAAAACGAGAAACGGCCTCTAGCCTGAAACACTTTCAAACCAAAATGTCCATGTCTCCACTGACTTAGAGATAGCAGATACATTTTTTAAATGAAACACCACTGATGTGGAGGCCACTCCCCGAGACTGGAAGTCCCTCAAAGTTTCCTTTGAAAACATTTGGTTCTGTGTTAAGTGTTTCTGTAGTACCGTGGGTTTGCTGTCTTCTTTCAGGCCTAGCCATCCTACTGCACACGGCTCTTGTCTTCAAGGAGGTTCCCATCTCTTGGGAAAGGCATGATTAGGTCAGTAATAACAATGGTGGAGACAGTACTGGAGGTTGGAATTGCTCCTGTGTCAGGACCCAGTCAACCTCATGACCCGAACAAAACCCTGTTGTTGTTTTAATTCATGGAGCTGATGGCTGCCTGGCATAATCTCAAGTTTATTAATCAATATGTTTATGGTTAGTATTATCAGTTAGAATTTCAGCTCTACATAAGCAAAGAATGTTTGTGTGTTATCCACTTTGGACTCCTTGGTACCTGAGACAGAGTCTAGGACATGAGAAGATCCTAGTTACAATGAGATGGTGAATAGATGGGCAAATGGTGGAATGAACAGACAGATGGATGGATAAATGGATGAGTGGATGGGTGGTAGACGATGGCATTAGATGACTATGGATGATCAATAGTTGTGAAGATGAATGAATGGGCGGTGGATGAATAGGAAGATGAATGATGGGTAGTTGATCAGATAGATGGATAGACTGGCAGATGTAGAAGGGGCAGTTTGATGGATGGATGGTAGGTGGGTAGATGGCCACATGGATGAATGGTAAATGGATGGGTAGGTGGTTGAGTGATTGGTAGGTGGTTGAGTGATTGGATGGGTGGATAGATGAGTAGATAGATGGATAAACAGATTAATAAATGGATGGTAGGTACATGGTGGTTGGATACATGGTGTTTGGGTAGACAGATGAGTAGATGACTAGTGGGAGGGTGAGCAGATGAAACAATGGATGACTGAGTGGGTAGATGAGTGGATGGATGGATAGATGGATGGATGAATAGGCAGTGGGTAGGTGGATAGGTGGACAGATGGGAGGGTGGGTGTATAGAAAGAAGCCGATGAATGATTGCCATATGGTGGTTTATCTTAAGGAATATCAATAATCAGAGGTGAATAAAAAAATTGTTTCTGGCTGTCTGTCCTAGAGACTTCAGGGAGCTTTGATTTGCTGTTTGAAGGAAGAGGAAAGAAAGGTTGTTTGAAAACAAGCATGGATGAAAAGAATGAATGTCTGCATGTGGTGGTATTGTGTTCCCCAAAATATTGTGCACCCTAATAAACTTATCTGGGGTCAGAGACAGAACAGCCACTAGATACAAAGGCTAGAAAATGGTGGCACACACTCCTTTAATCCTAGCATTCCAGAGGCAGAAATCCATCTGTTCAAGGATACAGCCAAGCATGGTGACTCACGCCTTTAATCCCAGAAAGGGAGCCTTTAATCCCAGGGGGTGATGGTAGAAAGCAGAAAGGTATATAAGGTGTGAGGACCAGAAACTAGAAACATTTGGCTAGTTAAGCATTTGGCTGGTTAAGCATTTGGCTGGTTAAGCTTCAGGCTTTTGAGCAGCACAGTTCAGCTGAGAGCCATTCAGATATGAGGACACAGAGGCTTCCAGTCTGAGGAAACAAGATCAGCTGAGAAGTTGGCCAGGTGAGGTTAGCTGTGGCTTGTTCTGTCTCTCTGATATTCCAGCGTTCAGCCCTATACTTGGCTCCAGGTTTGATTTTATTAATAAGACTCTTTGAGATTCTGCTACAGTCTGCATACATACAGGAAGTGGTCAGAGAGGCATGATTACATGCAGGAGTTGGTGAACAGCGGCCATAGGTAATGTGGCTTTAAAGAAAGAAAGGCATGTTACCCTCTCCAGAAACCGTGTCTGTCAAACCGAAGAATCCAGACTTCCTTTGGTGGTCTGTGGGTGGTTGTGGAATGTTCCCGAGTGAGAGGTTGATTAGCGAGAAAAAAGCTGTAATTTCAGAAGGCAGTCCAGCTCAGGGCAGGCTGAGTGAAGCCAGGCAGAGTGTATTAGGCACTCAGCTGCTTTTGAATCTGCTCTTTGCTTTTTCTGTGTGGCTATGGCTTGGAAACTTGCCCTCTATCCTTCAAGATGTCCCCTAGTGTGCTCCTAGAGGGTAGGGACCCACTTTTACTTGTCTCCTGTCCCCATGTGAATATCGTCAGGCTAGATGAGACAGTGTGAGCCTCTTCCAGTGTCTAGAAAGGATGGGAGAACAGTGAGGAGGAAAAGAGGGAGAAGTGGAGCCACATATCCAATGAATTGTTGGCCTTTAACAAAGCAGGCATCGACCAGATAGTGGGGTCACTTCCGGAAGACACCCAAAGCCCCTTATGACATGTGCTCAGTGGTGTAGCTGACAAGATGAGCTATACCAAGAGAAGCACACCAGCCCTAGGCTGCCCTAGACCCCAGACCGGCCCTTCGGTTGGATCCTTCCTGAGCTTATTTGTCCAGAACATATTTATGGAGGATTATCCCTGGCTCTGCTTTCATAGACCACGTGATCACTCCTGCTAGCCACTGGCTGGCCACTGTGGGAGTAGGTAGAGGAGCAGGTGGGTAGATATAGTTTCTGTTTTCTGGGATAGTGGCTTTTAATTGGGGAGGGTCTTTGATTAATATATTTTACTTTTTGAGTGCCAAGCTTATAGAAATAGAAAACAGAGAATCTAAAGGACCCCAGGTTTTCTGTCACCATTAGGGTGGTCTATCCCCAAGAATTACAGAGTCAATATTGATGCCTGCCTGATATTCACTGAAGCCCATTATTATTTATGTATAACTTTATGTGTGTGTGTGTGTGTGTGTGTGTGTGTGTGTGTGCATGCGTGCACATGCACCACAGCACACTTGTGGAAGTCAGAGGACCACCCATGGCTGTCAGTTCTCTCTTTCCATCATGTAGGTCCTGGGATCAAACCTAGGCCATCGTGCTTAGCAGCATACGCCTGCATCCTCTGTGTTGGGCATTCTATGGGTTTAGACAACTGTGTAATGACATGTACCCAACATTACAGTATCATACAAGTATTATACAGTAGACCATTACCCTAAAATTCCTGTATTCTGCCCGTTCATACCCACCCTCCTTCTGACATTTTCCCTGCATCCAGAGTTTTGTCTTTTCCAGAACGATCTGTAGTTGAATGGCGCAAACGTAGGCTCTTCGTACTGGCTTCCTTTGCTCAAACCTTACTACACAAACTGCTTTTTGGCCAGTCACACTGCCTGTCTCCAGAAGCTTGTCAGATGTGCTGACACTCGGCTCCGTTATGAGCCTGTCCCCTCCGAGCCTGCATCTCAGCAGTATCCTGAAGTGACTGGCACACAGGTGGAAGTTTGAAACAGTCTAGTCTAAGAGAACATTCCAGGTAGGTGAGACCTGTCAGATAAATCAGGAAGGGCTTGTGTCTGATTAGGTCATGGTCCTGGGGACAGGTAAACCCAAGCAAGGATTTCTTGGAGCCTTCTTGCCCACTTTAGGGTAGAAGGAGGTAGAGGAGCACCCCAGGCTTCCTGGAGGTGGAATGCAATGGGCCTTTGGGGGACTATACTCCTAATGCTGTGCTGTCTAGTAAAGTAGCCACAAACCACGTCTGTTTCAATTGACTGAAACTAAATCACACACAGTTCAGTGCCTTAGTTTCTCTAAACAGTTTCCGATCATTAACAGTCACATGTAACCAATGGTTACTAAAGTGGGGAGTTTATTGGTCAGGGTTCTGTAGAGTAACAGAATTAAAAGAAGGACAATGTGTTAAAAATGGAACTTATTCAGTTGGTTTACAGGATGCAGTCAGCACAGTCAAATAATGGCTGTCTCACACCAGAGAGGCCAGCAGCCTGATAGTTATTCAGCCCATGATGCTGGATATCTCGGCAGTCCCAATCTGGTGCCGATGGCCCCAAGGAGTCCTGAAGAGCTTCTGGTCTTCATCTGTTATCAATGGAGGAATCGGCAGTCTTAGAAGTGCCAGGGTGGGAATTGCCAGCAATCATGAAAGCATGCAGGAAAATGCAAAGCTTCTTTCTATTTTTATCTGTGCTTTCAGCAGAAGGTGCTGCCCAAATTTAGGGTGGGGCTTCCCATTTCAAATAATTTCATCAAGAATATTCCACATGGGGGGCTGGAGAGATGTCTCAGCGGTTAAGAACACTGGCTGCTCTTCCAGAGGTCTTGAGTTCAATTCCCAGCAGCCACATGGTGGTTCACAACCATCTATAATAGGATCTGATGCTCTCTTCTGGTGTGCAGATGTTATATTAATAATAAATAAATAAATCTAAGAAAGAAAGAAAGGAAGGAAGGAAGGAAGGAAGGAAGGAAGGAAGGAAGAAAGAAAGAAAGAAAGAAAGAAAGAAAGAAAGAAAGAAAGAAACAAAAGAAAAACAAAACAAAGAATATTCCACATAGAATGCCCAGTGGCTTGCCTTTTATTCAATTCTGGATCCAGGCAAGTTGATAACCATGATTAGCTATCACAAAGATCATGGCTATGGAAGGTTTTTTGTCTTTGTAGAAATGTCTGTTGGGCAGTAATAATGTTTAGGGCTGACTGAAGACCCCAGAGCAGGAGAGTCTGTAGAAAATGACACTCAGGTTTCCCTGGGGACTTAAACATGGACCTGTCACCTTGCCTTCCTGAAGCCATGCTGTCAACTCTTCCATGACAACATCCTTGATCATCAATATTTGTCTCTTTTTACCTGCTGGTCTTAAATCTGGCATACTAATTCTTTGAGCCGCAAATGAGTATGTAGCGAATACTCATTAATTACAACATGACCAAGAAAAAGTCTTATTTCTTGGTTGATGATTTCCTAAAAACACATTTTCCTAAAAAACATATTTTGACTGTCAATTCACTTCTTATACAGAGTGCAATTATATTTATTAAGGTGTGTGATCAGGAATGCAGTGCAGTTAACTTCTTTCCTACATTAGCATGCTAGGGAAGCAGTATCTGGGATCAACTACTTCCTTCATGGGGAGTGCCTGAGTCCCGGAGAGAGGATATAGCTTACCTAAGACCAGAGTTGGTAGAGAACTGGATTAGGACATAGGACCCCAAATGAAACATCTGTCACTTTTCCAGCTTTCTGAATCTGTCTCCTCACCTGTGAAATAATGAGTCTAGACTGACATGGAATCAAGTCCTGACGAGCTTTGTGACCTCAGACAAGGGGGTTGACATCTCGGGACTTCCATATTAATTGCCCCTGTCCTTTCTACTCCCGTTGGTGGTAGAGAATATCAGATACACTGGCAGGCTCACATGGAGGAAAGTGCCCTGAGATTTGCAGCGGTCAGAGGGAGGGAGGCAGAGGAGGCCCTCACCAACCCCACAGTTCCAATGAGCACCTCCATCAGCAGTGGCTTCTGATGATTTCTGACCCAGCACAGCTTTGTGAGGGAGTGAGGTCTCTTTTGCCCATGAGCAGCAAGATGATGGGGCGTTGATAGGTCTTGGGTGACTGGAATTATGACAGTTGATGGCCTTCTCTGTGCAAACTCACTGGTGTGTGAACCCCCTGTCCCATTTCTTTCACTTCTCATCCGCAAGCTGAGCTGGAGCACCCACGGGGCAAGCACGGCCCTGCTTTTGCTCACAAAGAGCTCAAGCCTGGTTCTGCTCCTTGATTAGAACCTTAGTGACATTCTGCCGGGCACGGGCCAGGGAACACAGCTCCTCCTCCAGCCTTACAGAGGCTTATGACATTGTCTTACACACTTCACCTAAGGAGGCAATGCTGCATGGTGTTCAGACACTCCCCTCTCAGACTCTGGGGACCCAGCACTGTCACTGACCTTAAACAAGCCACTGTCTCTCCCAGTGCCAGAGTTCCCTCAGCTAGAAGAGAAGGCTATTGAGTCAAATTGCTGGCTTTTATCTTTTCACCAGCAATAGAGGCCTTTAATTGTCCACTTCTGACTCTCCCACTCCGGCTGTGGCTTCATGCCAAGTGGAAATTCCTCTTAACAGCCCCAAGTGTCTGAGTCATAAAAGTAAAAAACAAAACAAAACAAACGAACAAAAAACAAAAACAAAAACAAAAAAACCCTGGCAAAGTCCAGGAATAGATTTTCAAGGTGTCTCCTGGGGGAAAACAAGGCCCAGAGAAGAGAGATGATTTATCTGTGGTCCTATGAGTGTGTTTACTTTACGTTGCATCGAAAGGGACAAATGAGCCGAGTGGTAGTGGCGCACGCCTTTGATCCCAGCACTCGGGAGGCAGAGGCAGGCAGATCTTTGTGAGTTTGAG
>CABHPH010161745.1:45206-70236 GCA_902168325.1 Peromyscus nudipes | reverse complement strand
TTTTTTTTTCTAGGTACCCTGTCCCATCATCAGTTGCTTTCCCATCTCTCCAATAGAATCACTTAGATATGAAAGGAAACCTCATGCATTCTATCCTAACAGGGAACATTTTGTCATTTAAAATAATATGAACCAAGCATGGTGGCTCATGCCTTTAATCCAGTACTTGGATGGCAAAGCAGGTGGATCTCTGTGAGTTCAAGGCCACCCTGGTATATATCGTGAAGTCCAGGATAGTCAGGACTACATAGATAGACCCTGTCTCAAAAGACCAAAATGAAACAGAATAACAATATGGATAATGTGATCTTAAACTTTGTTTTTTATCATTGTCTCTGAGATTTTCCCTTTACAGGATAGTAGGTTCGGAGTTTGTATCCTACCCAAGCCAGACAGAATCCACGTTTAATTGAAT
This sequence comes from Peromyscus nudipes, assembly GCA_902168325.1. Lineage (NCBI taxonomy): Eukaryota > Metazoa > Chordata > Mammalia > Rodentia > Cricetidae > Peromyscus > Peromyscus nudipes. The sequence goes on along the minus strand of CABHPH010161745.1, from coordinate 69,821 downwards.
GACATTCTGCTTGCTCTTCTGTAACATTACTCTGGAGCTCATCATTTGGCTAGAGTCCAAGATATGGTCCTCTTCTTCCTATACTTCAAGCACCAGATACATAGGCAGATTCTAGGGCATGGGTAACACTGCCAGAAAAGGAATCTCAGCGGTCCCTTAGTAGCCCAAATGGGTTTGTGCAGTTTTCTAAAGTGCTTATTCTACTCCATGGAGGTGTGAGATTCATTAAGCAGCAAGTTCATTAAGTAACTTCCAATTAGCTAGATTTTCCCTGCTGCCAAGGAAGGAGGAAAGGAACTCTACACTATCTAGGTTTGCTCTCTAGTGTGTCACACAGCTCATCCAAATGTCAACACTGTGTCGTCATAATATGAAATTTTGCTTTCACTCTGGAAAATGGCCTACCCAATTGCAAAAGCTAGTGGTAGAAATCTACTCAAGTTGCCCTGGGCAAGAAACGTAAATTTAAAATAAAAATACAGGGATTTCATGGGAAACCTAATGATAGATAAGACACCCAGATTATGAAGGAGTCAAAATTAAGGGATGCTGTCAGATATCTAGGAAGTTGCTCTTAAAAGGTTTGGGTTGCAGGGCTCATTGCTGCTGCTCTCTGAAGGACTACTACATTTCTGTTCCTCCCCTTTCCTCTAACAGACCTTATGGATTGCCCAGCATCCAGGGAAGACACTACTCCAGCATGAGATACCTGAGGGAAAAAAATTTACATACACTGTGCTCTTATGTGTGTTAACTTTATTCCTCTAAGACAAAATTCTATCTTTACAGCTACAGCTCCATCAGGCATTCAGGGCAGGAACAAATCTAGATACACCAAGCTCTTTATCCGTCTACTTTATTTCTCTGGGATGAAATCCTGCTACATAGCTTCAGTTCCATCCTGACACTCAGTTCCTCTTTGTCCCCTCATTTACTGCCCTCTCATAGTCCTGCTAATGACTAAGCTCTTATGCTTCCAGCCTCATCTTCATCCTCTGTTTCTTTGCCCTCCATCTCTACTTGCTCTCTGCTCCTAGCTCTCATGAACTCTACAACAGTTCTGCCTTAGTGTCTACAAAACCTCTGTGTTCTTCCCTTCTCCCTGGTCATGTCCTTCTGTCTCCTCTACAGAAAACACTTGTTCCTTCTTCCCCCTCCTGCAGTTCTCTGCCTCCTCAGGAATGTTGCTCCACTCTACCTTCCACCTTGCTATGTAAAAACCTCTTTTGTTCTTAGTCAATTGCTCTGGAGAGCCTCAAGGCAAGGGGATGGTCTGAGCTTCATTTGCACAAGAAACAAAGCTATGAATCTACCACCTGCTTGGTTTTGCATACTGTGACCTTATCCAAGTACTGGCCCAAGCAGGAAGTTCACACACACATTCTATGAGAACTGTGAGCACAAGAGATTCATAACCAGGCACAGCTGAATATTAAGCTGTGTAACACCAAATAGTCCATGCTAGATGGTTTCCCATTTAACTGACCCTTGGCCTGGTCAAGGTATAGCTTTAATACACAGCTGGACTCCTTATAACATATTCTTGTGGCTCACCACAAGACCTTTTATAGCTGTTGTTTGAAATAACTTTAATCCACCCTCCCCTATCACTATAGCCTCAGTAAATAATGCAGACTAGTTTCTCAGCTCCGTTTCCAAATACCTAAGAGAAAAGATTTGATTTGGCCAAACACAATGAAAAGAAAGATGATGATAGTGACAATGGTTGTAGTATTGTGGATGGATGCTTCATTTCTGGGTTACTATGGGTATGCTTGTGAGAAACAACTTCATCTGTGTTTATTCCATCCTTATCATAGCCTATACCCCCATTTTATAAATGGGGAAGGTGGCACCTAGAGGGGATAAATCATTTGGTTATATGTCTAGTAATGCACAGTATTAGTTATGTTTTCTAAAGCAACAGAGCTGAAAGAATAAATGCCTATATATTAAAAAGTAGATTTACTAGGCTAACTCACAGGCTTTGGTCCAGCTAGTTTAATGGTGGTTGTCCCCTCAGGGAAAGGCCAAGAACCCAGTAGATGTTCAGTCCATGATGCTGGATCTCTCAGCAGTCCTAAAAGGTGCTGATGTACTCGAGGATTCTCAGAGAGCTGTTGCTCTTCAGTCTATTGGGAAACATGAGTAATTGGTTTCTAATACCAGTGAAGGAATGGACAGGATAGATGGATATTTGGACAGGATATTTGGACAGGATAGATGAACTTGCCAGTAAGAATAATGGCTAGCAGACAAAAATCCTGTTCCATGTCTAGTTTTGTTTTCATGACTCATTCATAGGGGAACTGTCAGGTGTTATTCTACAACCCCTCTGTAGTCATCTACAGGAGCCTGTTCCTTTTCCTCAGTTATCCAGTGAAGACCTCATCCTTTTAAAGACTCAGTAATATCTTCCAAGCTTTTCATCCACCTCATTTCTCTTTGCTTCCTATATTGTAGTTTCTCAGTTACTAATATTATTTTTAAATACAAGTACTGTCTCACCTCTGAGCTCCTCACAAAGCTCAGGGAAGATTTTTCCTAATGTATATTTGACTTCAACTCTGAACTCCAGTCTAACAGACTACATTTTCTGTTTTCTATGGATTAGCCACTAGTCCCTGTCCTCTGCCACAAATGACTCCTTACTCTATGTCTTCATTTCACATGGTTAATAATCAGTCTTTACTACTCAATAGTTTATCCTTCCTATCTATATTATATTAACTAGAGAAGCACTAGAATGTATACATTATGAGGGAGAGTACTGTGTCATAAAATGTCTATTCTCAGCATTTTTCATGTGTTTAATAAGTAAAAGTTGAACAGAACTGATGATAATTGAGAAAACATGAATTTTAAAAAGTCACAAACCTCTGCAAAAATGGCTTCTGGTTCCTCAGTATTTGTGTTTGAGGTTTTAAATGCCGATTTTCTCTCTACGTGGTTGGGAGACAACTCAGTGCCCTATAATGGACTCAACAGTCCATTACTAACCAAGCCAAGAACAATTTAAAGCAGTAGTCCATAGGAATGTCCCTTTATTGTCCTTTGCTTCCCAGAGCAATTTTATTTTTATTGCACTACAGCCCCAATAGGTATCACATGGGGATTTTCTAGAGTGTCCACTGAGATGGTAGGTATCCCTTAATATCAATAGAGGATTCTGCTGGTCCAGGAAGTTTAAGAGCGATGACTTTAGAAAATGAGTTAGGTCTGACATGCATAAAGCACAGTATATAAAAGTGTACACTTTGGAGCTAGAGATAATACTACTCCAAAACCTTAGAGTAGCAACACACCTTTAGTGAGTCTGCTTTTCACCCTTTATAAAAACAAATCTGGAAATAGCTAACTTGCAGCATAGTTGAATAGATGATTGACAGTATCTGTGCCCGTGATTACCATGTAGTAAATGTTTAATAAATGCTCACCACTATGTGGTCGAGCACTTTAGCTCCTTCCTTCAGTTCAGTGATGTAGTACATCTTTCACTCCCTCTTGAGTATAATCTGCCCCCCCCAGAACTACCCCCATTCCTCTTTCTGACATGACCTCAAAGAAACTCAGAGCTTTTAAATTGAAATATCCACTTTTGTTTCTTGTTGAACAATTATTCTTTAAAACATCCCCAGATAGCCTCAGTGTCTTACAGAATAATCACAGTGATCATATTAATTGCCTCTATAGCATGCAACTCATTATTGCTGCTCCTTTGAACAGGACATTCATTTTCTCCCATTGAAACTGACTCCATCTTTGTGTGACTAAAACCAGAAGTGATTCATTTAATAGAACTGACAATTTTGCTCACGTCTGCTTGCTAGTCTTGGATTGTATTTGGCTGCTTTTGAAGGATAATAGTTTCTTTGGTTTTAGATTCAGATTCTGCCACTTATTAGCTTAATGAGACTGGTTTCAAGGTACATATATTTCTTATCTTTCCAATGAACAGAATTATAGACAGCTCCCAGAACCAATGGAACTGTTGACAACATTTTGAATACTTACGCAAGAGTTGCAAGTGAAAGCGATAGTATAGCTCTAGCCATACCACACTACACTATGTTAAGACTCATATGAAGTTTATTACTGAGGGAGACTTCCTGTGCATGGAATGGAAAGTAAGGCAAGTTCTATGCTCACCCAAGTGCACATTCTTCATGGAGTTGACAGCAAGCTTCTGCTTATTCTTCTCTTATGCCTCTATATGCAATTAGCACAGCAAGTGTATCAGCAAGAAGACGGATTGTCAACTGACAGTTCTGGACATTTTTTGTTTTTGGGTGGGAGGGTAGTTTATAAGAATAGCTTATAGCATACCTCATTTCTTAGGGAGTGTATGCCTTCTTCATTTCCAGGGAAGATGTAATAGAAAACACCTCACTAAGCAACCACATTTCCCAAAAATACATGTCTCTTTTTTGTTGCTGTATTATATGAAATCATATGCTGTGTCATAGTATGTTTGTCAATATGAGCTATATATATTGTAATATATCACATGTGTTATAATATATGTTATATATTATACACATAGATAAGATTCATAGGAGGGTATAATATTTAAGTTTGTGTAAATTCAGCCTGTAGTATTCTTATGGTGTCAAAGTCATGAATGATGAGATTGTCAGAACATATCCCCTTAGGTAAAGCAAGACTACACTTGACTCAGGATGGAGATAGATTGAGGACAGTTGTTTTGCCAGCTACTGTAGCCTCTTTATGGGTCTGTAGATGTGGAAAGTCGGCTTGCTCAAATAGCCTGTGGAGACTGAGTCATATTTTGCTGGTGACTGTAAAGGCTAGGCTAGTGCAAGCATGGTTTTCTCACTGTGGTCCTCAATCACAGATAATGTCTGGCCTCTTTGGAACATTTAAAATATTAAGGAGTGTATTTGTTTATTATCATGCAAAGATATCAATAGCCATATAGTACTATAACAAAAGATTCTAAATATTCTGATGTGTAGAATAGTCACCTAAAATGAAAAATTGCCATTACCAAATTGCAAATGCAATATTGCACCAAAAAGAAATGCACTGGATATCAACATTTGATTAACTAGTGATCTACTTAATGCCAAGAGATGAACTTATAAGCTGTATTTCATTTACATTTAATTTATTATTGATGATGATGTCTGTCTTTCATTCTTCCTGACCATGTTTTTATTGCAAGTTATTAAGAATAAAATACTCATAGATCAGTTTAGATTGTCTGTTATTAATTTATTAGGTATGTAACATAGTAATCAGTTTATACATTTCTGTACAGAGTCTTCTATGGGTTTCTTTAGTTTCTCTCAAAATGTGTTGTGCTTTATCATTTATTTCAGAAATATGGATCGTATGTTCATAGGCTAGCCTCAAACTCACAATGAGGTCAGGGATGCCCTTGAACTTCTGACCTTCCTTCTTCTAACTCCCCAGTGCCAGGGTTACATGTGTTTATCACTATACCAGGTTTCATGTGGTGTTGGAAATCTAATTCAGTGTTTTGTGTATGCTAGGCAAGCACTCTAACTGAGCTTCATTCCCAGTGTTTTTTTTCTTTTGGTTTAGAATGATCCATGGAGAGGTGTAGATAGAAGTGTGTGTTACTGAAAATGCAATTTTATACAGAAATTTCATTTTTTATGTATGTATGCATGCATGTACATATATTCAAATACATACATACATATATGTGTATATATATATATTGTTTTGTATCTGAGAAATGCTATTTTGTGTTTAGTACCAGGTTTTCCTTTTCTTGCTGTATTTCCTCTAATTGCTCATAGTCTTTGATAGTATGTGTCACATGCACAAAGCTATGCCAATATGGTTGTGCAGGAAGCTAAAATATTAGATGAAAGGGGATATATTTTTTCTCATTTTCTCTTGAAAATTCAATCACATTGGTATCAATATTGTTAGGAAGGATAAGAGTTCAGATTTGTCACTAACACAGAAAACAAGTAGCTGCCAAAAGGAGAGATCAACATAGATAGTTGGAGGATATATATTCTCACACTGTCCAAAAGAAGGAAATGGTGTCTGTAGGGGAGTTCTGATGCTTGATTTGTAGTCAAAATGTTAAATAAAAGCTCAAATATTTCCTGAAGTCATCACCATTTTCATGTCCTTGGCTTCTTTTCTCTTGCTGGACCCATGGAAATATTTACAGTGTAATTATAGGCTGCTCATAGATCTTGTTGGCCCAGTTCTGAGAGGAATGCATGGAGAAGGATTTCACTTCACGTAGACAGTCACACATATAGTCATCTGAATGTGTGTGGGTGAACTTCACCACATGTAGACATTCACATATATATTCTTCTGAATGTATGAAACGTGACCTTCATTACATGTAGACACTCATACAATCCAGAACTTGAACATCTTAAAGATGGCTTGACTTTGCATGGTCCTCTAAATATCAGGTCCATCAGTGGAATAGCTGTAATTGTTTCATTTATTATAACTTGTAGATCTTGGATAGGTTTTTTTTTTTGTTGTTTGTTTGTTGCTTGTATTGTTTTTGTCTCTTACTATTAAAAATAGCAAAAGGAGCTCTCTCACTATTAATCTGTTACCTGTGGGACAATTTTTCTTTACAGGGATGTCTATACTCAACAGAGCCAGTGAAAATCAAAAAGAGAATCCAGTCCTAATATTTGACTTTCCTGTCAGAGCTGTGTAGGAATCCTTCTGTGAACCATAGAAATAATAAATGCTGAGGCCATTGGAACATAATCTCAATCAGCAAGATGCCACTGCCTTCCAGATTTCCTCACAGGCTCTGTTAATTCCATGCCAAAACTAGCCATGAATTTCTTCCTTTTAATATCCCCTAATGCCTTAGTTAATTATTGTCATTGTTCTGACTTTCCATTTCTCAACTGAACCAGTCAGAGGAAGCTGAATATCTGCAGGACTTAATCTAAGACCACAGACGATCCCAGTCCATCTGAATTGACAAAACTAAGACAAAAAGATAAAAGAGAACCCCTAATATTTTCCTGGCAACCCCTTCATCTATTTGATTGCTGACTGGACACAGGCTGGGATGAGGGATATGAGGGGTTTAGAAGAATTCTCCAGTTGATTGTCACAGGAGAGCTGACTGAGGGGAGGAAGAAGCAGGAGGAGGGTTACCTGGCATCTCAGTGAACCATAGGATGGTGGTGCTTCTCCCCTGGCTGTCCATAATTCTATGGTAAGAAGATTTTTCTGACTTCCCCCTTTTTTTCTTAGAGGGAAGAGAGAGCATATATCCACTGGCTATATTTTATGTTGCACAGTGAAATAAAACAGGAGTGGTGTGATTGGTATCTATGATGGGGTAAAATAGCATCCATGAAACAAGGTATTTTCTCTGAGGCTAGGTGTGAGAATTTTTGACTCTCCATCTTCAGGCTAGAAAATGCCCAAGCTCAACTTGAAGATGAAGGCAGTTTCTACTCTGAAAACGTCAGTCGGATTCTTGACAACTTGCTGGAAGGCTATGACAATCGTCTACGACCAGGATTTGGAGGTAAGACACTGCGTTGTGCTTAGAGCAAATACTTGAACTTTCATTCCTCTTTTATAACCCTTCTAAGACCCAGAGGAGTCAGAAATGAGGCATTGGTAGAGGGAGGGCTACCAAGACTTTCACACTCCTTTCTCAGTCATTGGCCCTATGTAAGCTATTTGAACTCTATAAGCTTTACTGTCCTAAACAGAGGTGTGTGTGTGTGTGTGTGTGTGTGTGTGTGTGTGTGTGTGTACATCATTGACTCACAGGGTTGTGTGATTGTAGAAAGAAAGAACTTTTCCATGTGTGACATTTTTCTTTCTATTTGTCCTTTGAAATCTGTCAATACAGATGTTATTATCATCATTAGTAGCAGTATTAATTATTAGGGTACACAGATTTTTGTCATCTTCCACCCCTTAAGAGTTTCCTAGTATGAATAGAATGACTTTAAAGTAATTATTGTATGTTTTCAAAGTTTAAAAACTGAAGGACATCTACTAGAGAGGGGTAGAAACAGGAAGAGCTTTAATTTTCAGGTATGTGAAAGGTTGTATGGAATCACTAAGTTCTGGTAACAGCACACATGTTAATAGCCTCGACCTTCTTGGCTTATTTCAGGTGCTGTCACAGAAGTCAAAACAGACATCTATGTGACCAGCTTTGGGCCTGTGTCAGATGTGGAGATGGTGAGTACATTGGGTACTTTTATTTAGGAAGGAGAGCTGTAGTTTAGGACCAATGATTACAGGTCTTGCCATTCATCTCAGCACACAATATGTATATATATTTCCAATGGGAAGACGTGTAAACTAGAACAAATTACTGGCTCTGCTTGGACACTTAAAGACAAGCTAGTTTTTAATGTTATAGCCTCTCTTCCATTCACATATTTACAATGACTAGTCCTACAAAGAGATGAATTTCTCCTTTTTTGTGAGGTCCTAATAAAATTATTTGTTAAGAAATTCTTTTTTAAAGCTTCTTGCCACATAAAAGTATACTGCTAAGTATGATGTCAAGACATATCCATCATTTGTTATGCATCATCCCCAGTGCATTTTATCCAAACAGTGAAGAAGTCACTTGGATAGGTTCATGCTTTCCACCTTGTACATTGCGGATGCATCAGTGGGTGTTCTAGAGACTCTGTTCCAGGTACAGATGGCTGTAGAATTCGTAAGAGGGTATTTATGGAAAGTGGCAACAAAAGCCCGAAGTCGTCTTTCTGAACAAAGTGTATCATATTCCTTCCCTGTTTTCAGGTAGTATTTTTTTTCTCCCAAGGCTAAAATACAAGCACCAAGACTGAAACTGTCATAAATGTCTTCAAAGAAGGATGCCATTAGCTTTTCTTGGGAAATTTTAATCCTGTATAAATAGTTGCTGGTAACTTCTTTTCCTACTTTAGAAATGATATGAGAAGATGAAATGAGTAAAGAAAAGGTAGATAAAAGGGAAAGGAAAGGGGAGCTAGCAGGACAAAACAAAAGAAGAATGGAGAAAAAGAGGGAGGGAGGGAGAGAAAGAGGGAGGGAGGGAAAGAGGGAGAAAGGAATGGAGGAAAGGAGGAAGATACAGATGAGGGGTAGAGAGTGGGGAAGAGGCTCTTTTGAGAAATAAAAATTTTAAGACTTGGAAAAGGAGAGTGGGTACAGGATACTTGTTATTTTAGTGTCATTTTCCCCCTTCAAGTTCTGCTTTATTTCCAGAAACCAAGTACTGCAGAAACTTGGTGCTGCAATGCTCTAGTCTGAATTTACTTTACTTTCATTTCGATCATGTGTCTCTTGTTACAGTACTTTTGTGTAATAGCATCCTTATGTTGCATGGTTTATGATTGTATAGATATACTCTGTATTAAAATTTGCTTTTAAAATTTAATCACTATTTATAGAAATAAGTATTATAAGGTAGGCAAAAACCATTGGCAATGCTTCAACATAGTGGTAAGGCTTTTGTCATTGACTTCTGTGATAGCCTCATAATTATCTTTTAAAAATCAACATTATCCAATAAAGCCATGGTTTAAAAAGCAAAATGTGGTATTTATATTGAATATTTTATTTTCTGTTTAAAATCATCTTGGTAGCATCTGCTTGTATGTTCTCTGACAACAACATCAGAAATCCATGGTATGTAATCTTAATTTGTTAGTCAATGAAAGTTTATATTGTTGGAATTGTACTGAATGGGAGTATTGCCCTCTGAACCTACTGTGAAGGTAAGTGAGGTGCCACGAAGAATTGCTAGACTAGCTAAAGGTAGGACATCAAGCAGAAGCTTGAACTATAAATATTTTCATGTGTTTTTCTTTCAAGTTAAAGGGGATATCAGAGAAAAGACCATGGCTGCACAGTTTGCTGGATAGATAGTCATAGATGAAAAATGTTGAGCAGATTAAGGATGGAGAAGGAGTTTGGCCCAGTATATTTTTCTTTTATAATATTACAGACCTTGGGAGTTTGAGTAAAACAAGGAGTCACCCAATCTGTTTAGGATTAAAAATCATTTACTGATTATAATCAAATATTGATTCTAAAAATATTATTGATTGCCAAATTATTCAGCTTCATTAAGAAGTTATTGGTGTGAACTTTGCTTTCTTGATTAAATTTAGAATTAGGTATAAATGATGAATAAACTATTTCACAAGACATTTTCAACTTTGTGTGAATATTTGGTTTTTCTCTTAGGAGTATACAATGGATGTTTTCTTCCGCCAGACTTGGACTGATGAGAGACTGAAGTTTAGGGGTCCCGCTGAGATTCTGAGCTTAAATAACTTGATGGTTAGTAAGATCTGGACTCCTGACACTTTTTTTAGAAATGGGAAAAAGTCAATTGCTCACAACATGACCACCCCTAACAAGCTCTTCCGATTAATGCAGAACGGAACAATTCTGTACACTATGAGGTGAGTTGCTCTTTTATTTCTGTTGCCTTGAGGATGGGTCCACCATAGTAACCAGAAGTATGTGTTTCATTGTCTCCAGACTTACCATCAATGCCGACTGTCCCATGAGGCTGGTTAACTTCCCTATGGATGGGCACGCTTGTCCACTCAAGTTTGGGAGCTGTAAGTTATAAAAAATTTCTAGAAATAAATACTTACTTGGTTTTAGCTGAAGACTGGGAAAATGAAAGAAAACATTACTAGGAAACTCTCAGTGTGAGTCCAGGAATATGTTTTCTGTCAATATTAGAAGTTTCCATTATTAAGATGATTTAAAAAGCATCAAAATGTATGTTTCTTTCTCAATGGATGAGGCAGGTAGTGTTTATTTTGAATGAAAGAAAGCTAACCAGTCTTATTTAGTGTTCTGTGTCATTTGTTTAAAAAATGCAGATGCTTACCCTAAAAGTGAAATCATATATACATGGAAAAAAGGACCACTCTACTCGGTAGAAGTCCCAGAGGAATCTTCCAGCCTCCTCCAGTACGATTTGATTGGGCAAACAGTTTCTAGCGAGACAATTAAATCTAACACAGGTAAGAATATTTTTAGAAAATCATGTAATACAACTCTAGTATATATTTTCAAAATATCTAGTATTTTATTTCATTAATATTAGTCTTACAGGCTAAATTTACTATTTTGAAGTGATGTCTTCACAATCTATTTGCAACTGGGTAAATAGGAAAACTTGGGTAATCTTGGAATGAATTGTTGTATAAATACATGACATACAGTGTCATTAAAACCAATAAACTGATATGTCTCTTTGCATCTGATCAAATAGTATTTTTATATATTTTAAGACCATGTCTTTGCTTGTTCTCTTCCAGACCATGCTCACTTTAAAATTTGCACATTTTATGTTCAATGCATTCATTTTTCTGTCAACAGCAACCCAACTAATGAGCATGTCTTATTTCAGGTGAATATGTAATAATGACAGTCTATTTCCACTTACAAAGGAAGATGGGCTACTTCATGATCCAGATATACACTCCATGCATTATGACAGTCATTCTTTCTCAGGTGTCTTTCTGGATTAATAAGGAGTCGGTTCCAGCAAGAACTGTCTTTGGTATGCCTCACACTTTGTGTGCTATTTCCATTCAGCTTTCACTTACTAATGCTTGTGCTTTTGTGGTGAATATTGATGACTGTGTGTTCTCTTAATACACAGAAGAAATGGTCATATGTCAGATAAAATAAATGACTCTCATCTTTTTGTAAGTTGTGTGGTGAATCAACAAAAAAATTGTCCCTCCCAATAATTCTGGCTCTTTCCTATGACTTAAGTGTGTCTTAGTTAGCAGTGCTCAGCACAAAGGAAAAACCTGACTGGGAGGTGGTGGCACATGCCTTTAATCCCACCACTCAGGAGGCAGAGGATCTTTGCGAGTTTGGGTCTAGCCTGGTCTACAGAGTGAGTTCCAGGACAGTCAGAGCTGTTACATAGAGAAATCTTGTCTCAAAACAAACAAAAAAACCTGTTGTGTACATTCAGGAGAACAACTGGTTAATATAGTGAATCTACTCATATGAAATATATCTCACTTTCATTGGATTGAATAAAGTGAAGTTGACACTTGAAGATCCCAAAGTAGATAAATATTGACAATTTCCTATAATTCAGTTAAATGTTTGCTTCCATTTTTGAAGTGTAAAATCACTACTTAATGGAGAAAACTGAAATAATAAAAGCAAGATTGGTAACTATTGGTAACTAAATATTATGAGAAGCAAAATCCATTTTTTCTTGCATTTTTCATTGCTATAAATTTAATAGTCCATATGAAAGATCTGAGTTGAATCAGAATCTCAGATAAATCTCATATATATATGATTTATTATATTAGAATGGATCTACTTTTCAAATTTACGAGAAATAGAAATCTTCATATGGGTACCATCAGTGTTACATATCTACAAATTACATAAATTCTCTGTCACAATTCAAGCAGAAAAACTTCCGCCAGGAAGATGACAGAATTCTTTTTCTTGTGGGTAAATACTTTATCTTTTTTTTATTGAATAACCTAATTTCATACTAATTTTCTACTCATTTGTAGTGAAATATTCCCTCAACTACAGAAATCAAAGATGCAAGATTCTAAAAATTTAAATCAATTTGTTACACATTCTCAGGACGTAAACAAATAGAACTGTCCACGATTTACATTTTACTCTAGTTAATTTAGTGCCGCAAATGCTTTTATAGAAAGTTTACTTTATAGGTCAGTGCACTAGGTTGAGATGATACACAGATGGTAGCACCCGTGATAATGTATTACACTAACTAAAATCACTAGGGGGTGGCGGATGAGTGAGTCTCCTTACTAACCTTCCCCCTATTGGATCTCCTTACAGGATTCCTGATGCTAAATACTGCGTTTCTCCTTTTTCATTTCAGGAATCACCACTGTTTTAACCATGACCACCTTAAGCATCAGTGCCCGGCACTCCCTGCCCAAGGTGTCCTATGCAACTGCCATGGATTGGTTCATAGCTGTGTGCTTTGCTTTTGTCTTTTCTGCTCTCATTGAGTTCGCCGCTGTCAACTACTTCACCAACCTCCAGTCACAGAAGGCTGAAAGGAAAGCACAGACTGCGGCCCCGCCCCCTGTGGCAATATCAAAAGCCACGGAACCACGGGAAGCTGAGATTGTTGTGGTAATTGTTCCCTCTTCTATTGTTACCCAGCAGATAGAGAAAGCAAGCTCAATCAGTGGCAACATACATACAAATAAGCAGTCCGGAAACAGGATTTGTTGAGCATAAATTATATAACTAAAGTTGCTTCCCGCTTCACAGGGTGAAGCTGAAGAAAAGCCTTCATTTATCTTTGCTCTCAAGTTTTACTGTTCTTTCATCATCCTTCCTTGTACTGGCAGACTCTAGGCTCTCAAAGGAGACTAGAAAATTCTGCTTAGCCTTTAGAAGTTTCCTTTGAACAGGTTCCCTTACAGTGACTAGGGAAAATAGAGTGGTTTTTTTTTTTTTTTTAAGTCCTAATGAGGCTTCCAGAGTTTGAAGGAAAAGAAACTCCTGTGGCATGAGTGGTTGCTTTATTTTGTAAGACAAAGAGGTGAATTGTGACTATAGGTTCTCCGAATGAAGGTATGACCCATATATCCCAAGTCCATTAAAACATGATCACATTTACATGTGTGTATGAAGTACGTGCATATAGCTGGAGAGTTTTCTCTCCGGGTCCCGCCAAGCCCGGGCAGTCCGACAGCCCATTTATAAAATAAACACACAGACGTTTATATTATTTAAACTGTTTGGCCATTAGCTCAGGCCTATCATTGTCTAGCTCTTACTCTTATATTTAGCCCATTTTTATTAATCTATACCTTATCACGTGACTCGTGGCCCACTGGTACCTTACATCATTTTTGTCCTGGTGGCGGCTGTAGTCTATCTTTTTGTCTTTTTTTTTTTTTCTCAATTTTTTTTTGTTAGTCCTGCCTATACTTTTTGCCTGGCTACTGGTCAATCAGTGTTTTATTTATTAACCAATCAGAGCAGCACATTTGTCATACGTGATTGGTTAATAAATAAAACATTGATTGACCAGTAGCCAGACAAAAAGTATAGACAAAACAAACAAAAAAAATTCTAAAAAAATAAAAAACTGAGACAGAGAGAGACTGCCAGCCACCACCATAAAAAGATGTTAAGATACCGGTAAGCCATGAGCCACATGGCAACTTATAGATTAATAAAAATGGGTTAATTTAAGATATAAAAACAGTTAACAAGAAGGCCAAGGCCATACAGTTTATAAACAATATAAGTCTCTGTGTGTTTACTCGGTTGGGTCTGAGCGACTACAAGACTGGCTGGTAAGAAAGATTTGTCCTGATTGTGGGCCAGACAAAAAAAACTCAAGCTACACATGCATATCAATGAGCTCATACTCAAAGTTTATTATTACTGAGAAATGCTCATAAACTTTCTCTAAATGTGCTACATGCAAGCCTTATCTCCAAAATTTTTCGGAATCAGATGAATGATATTATTCATATTAAAGGGTCATAGACATACTGCCAAATTTCATTCTCATTTATGAATAAAATCTTAACCTCTTTTAAAAATAGATTATAAAATTGATTGACAAACAGATTTTTTTTTTATCTTAATACAAACCTCAGTGAGCATCCCTTGACTAAGAAGGAACATTTATTCTGTAAACTTGAGTAACACAAATAATTTGATTCTGCAAATCATTATTCATTAAGTCTACTGAACATTTTCTAATCCATAACCACATGTAAGTCAGGAACCCTTAGTTTGACTATGTGATGAAAACTATAATGCAATGTATCTCCTACTTCCCCAAGTTGGTGGCATTTATTGGATAAAGCAGGCCACAATTTGTATTAACCCTTTTCTGTTTTATAGGTTGAGGGATTTTGTTTGTTTTAAAGAATTGACATTTCTCTTGGAGTAATGAAGTCATTACAACATTTAGTGGAAATATGTAAATTTTTTCTATTCCCTAGTATTAATCTACATTAGGAAAAAGAATGAACAAAAGAAAAGAATGCAGAAAGGGAATAAAAGGGAAAAAATACTATCTATTGATCCATTCGAAATTTCCTGCTTTTACAAACAGGAAAATCCTATCTCAGAGGTCATAGCTGAGCAGGCATTCTTAAATATCATAGTGGTTGACAGAAATATGATCTAGTGGAGAAATCAAGAATTGATTCAAGAATTTCTGTTGTCTACAACATTATAGGCTAATACCATTCCCTCCCTATCAATGTCTGAAGGAAACAAATGTACCTGAGCGTGTACTACCGGATAAAACTCATTTTAAAATGTAGATAACATCATTCCCCCAAATCTTCTTTTGACCTAGTGATATTCTTTGTATATAAATATATACAGAGAGAACACATATGTATGTGTGTGTGTGTGTGTATAATGGAAGTATTTATAACAAAAATATACTCTAGCTTTAGTCTGATATGCTTGAACATTTTTCAGGCAAGTTAAATTTCAAATGTTTAAAAAATATTTTATACTTGTGGAAAAAATGAATTCTGTATATATGTATACACATATAGTCAACATTATCCAAAATTATAATTGAATTTAGCATATATCTTTAAAGAATTATTTATCAGATTCAAAACTGTTTAAAAAGAGGTCATTGAAAAGGAAGTAGCAGAAGTAACACAGTGTGGAGCTAAAATCTGGTCTTTGCAGAGAAAGTGGAACAAAGCTTGGTCACTTCCCACTCTTCCCAGTCCCCACCCTGCTAAGGTTGTTTCTTGTTTTTTCTGTTTGTTTGTTTGCTTTTTCCAGAGAAGATGATAAAATCTAAGTTTGAGAAATAGAGCAGAAAAGAAAGATAAACTCATCAGAAATAAAATAAATAAAAAGCAATTAAAATGATTTTGAATATACTCATTGATTTAATGTTAGAATAAAATGAAAAAACAGAAGTCAATTCCTTTTCTTTATTTTTGCAATATATAGTACCAGGAGGCAGGGGACCTGATTTCAAATCTTTGGAAAAAACTTAAAGTTATCAGTACCTCATGCTATTAAAGATACGTTATTAAAAGGTGGAATATAAGATTCCAGGTATTCATATATAAACTATCTCCTATGATGTGAAAATAGTAACATGATGAGCAGGTCCTCTAGAAAGCTACATTTAAAAAATGCATTTAAATCACCCCAGAAAAATTTCTATTACAAGTTCTATTTGCCCTTATGAAAAATTCTATTTTCCTGAACTTTACTTAAAATATTTGAAGATAGTGAATAGGATATTTTTTTGTTTCTGAAAGGCTAAAGTGCAAAAACTAAAAACAAAACTTACCAAACCAAAAATATAAACTTTAAAGGTATCAAAGATAAATACATGTGATTATGTAGGATATTTATATTTCATTTGTTCATGGCAAAACTTAGCAAGTTGCTTTGCAGACTAAGAACAAATGTAAATTGCATATTGGCTATTTATGTTATACAATGGTATATTATGATTGCAAGGTCAGTTTATTTTTTCCCAAATACCATGACATTTAAAAATGCCTATTCAGTTGTAACCAACACATTATTTTAAGGAGCTTGCCATTGAAACTACAGATTAGTATGGTAAAGTTGAAGTACATTAATTTGCTTGTTTCCTTGTTACTCTAAAGGTCTAAACCCTCTTTGCCATGTTCTTGAGTGTGAATTTTCTCTATACCCACCATTGTTCACTTTAATAGTACTTTTTCTAATATGGCATGTGTTCCTTACAAGAGGTGTGACAGTTTTTGTAAATCTGCATGGAAAATCTGCACATAAAATTGATCAAAATTTCATTAGCAAGAACAGACAGTAACTATATATTAATTGTCCCTTTATGTATTCTTTGCCACCCACTTGTTGAGGGACTACGGTACATTTTTCATACCTTGAGTATATGTAAAGATTCTTATGCAGAATATGGAGTGTCACCATAGGATCTTTCCCCAAATGAAGCCTTTTTGCAGCAAGAATAGAAATTCAATGGGAGAGATGAGTCTATGAGCAATTGTGATAAAGGCTGTAGCTAGAGATACAGGGTAGCATGAAAATATCTATGTGAAAGTGTCTAATTTTGGAGGAGTCTGCATTTCTAGAAGAGTGATTTCAAAGATGAAAAGAGAGATGAGCTTGGTTTAGATAGAAGCCCTAAGCCAATTGTTAGCAACTTGGACATGGAGAAGGATATAAAGCTGTTCTTTCTGCTTTCCTCTTCAAGGTGAAGATATATGCCATGCCCTGAACATGCTATAGTCAACTATGCATAGAGATGTGAAGGACAGAATGTCAAAAATTACTTCTCCTATTCCAAATTTGGCTAAAATTTCTTTGAACCACATCATTACTCCCTAGAAATAAGGGTTGAATTAAGACTATGAGAGACTCTGAAAAGCAGAAAGCTCCAGGTGCCCCTTCCCCATGATTGTTTCATCCATGAATCATGGGGAGACAGGAGTGGATTAGGTGAATTGTCATTTGTGAGACTTTTCTCCACATAGTCTATCAAATCCGCACACAGTTTTCCAGTCTGCACAGTGCAAACACCAGTCTAGGTTTCTTAGCACCACTGAAACATAATACAGATGCCAACCAGTCATTTCTCAGAGGACACTCTGGAACCCTCTATGCTCTCAATAATACCTGCTCCAACATAAACTTTTTAAAAAATATTAGTGCAGTTCTAATTTTGCCATAATATTACATAATGCTTTTGAACACTGTTTAATTTGCAAATACTGTTAATTTGTTTTTTGCTTTTTAATTTTGTCTTATTTTGTTGCATACATGGGCTGGTTCTATAAATAACTGTTTTGTGCACTGAGTAGTGAGACTTGATTAGAATATCTCTGTTGAGAGATATATTTAGGGCCTTGAGAGATAGCTCATTGGTTAAGAGTACTAGCTGCTCTTGCTAAGGACCCAGGTTCAGTTCCCAGCATTGACATGGGGGCTCATAACCATCTGTAATTCAAGTTCTCTTCTGGCCTCCTCAGTCATAAGGCACAGCACACACATGGTGCAAAACATACACACAGGCAGAACACTTATAGAAATTAAATAAAAATAAATAACTAAAAATATTTTTAAAAGATTATACACTTTGGCCACCTTATTTAAAATACCAGGCTAATATAAAGTATTTCCTTAATACCTTATCCCTACATCAAATAACTGATTATCATATTGTCAACTTTAACTCAAGGTACCTTTGCAATATAACGTTACTTAAAACAAAGAGGTGCTCTAAAAATACTCAGAGCAGGATGGCACTCAGCAGCAGGGGAGCCCAGGAAAATTTCAAAACCACAGGTGTTCCACTCAAAACACTGACAGCCCCAAGCTGAGCCCTCATCTGGACTCCGACAAAAGCCTATTTTACCATCAACCTAAGCTCCCTTATAATAGAGCAGGTAGGGTCTGATGCAAGCCTGTAGCTTAAAGGGTTTGCAAAATTTGCTCTCTTTTCATTTCAGACATGTAATGCTTTTCTTCTAAGTTGGCACCTACTATATTCTGGCTGCCAATTCTTAACAATCCAGTAGCTGATTATCCAGTGTACAGCATTAAATACAGAACCCCTGCATTTCCTTTAGAATGTTACATTTGCTTCTGTTAGAACCCCCACCCGACCCCTACCTCCACCCCAACTCTTTACCCCATGTCCAGTCACCGCTGGGCAGGGAAACAAGCAGGATTCTAACACAGCCATTCTCAAGCTGTTTTCCCAGTAGGCATTTGACAGTGTCTGCACATTATCACAAATTGGAGTGAATGTACTATTGGTACCTCATAAAAAGAGGTCTTGCTGTTGACCAATAACATGGAGGGCAGTCTTCATCCAGAAATATTCATGCTTCAGAGTGTGAGAAACCCTGAGTAATGCTGGTGGGATGCAAAGAATAAGAACTGCTAAGTGTGGGATTTCTGGCACCTGAGAATCCAAGCCTCTTCACACATGGGCCTAAGCGAGCTTCCTTATTCCAATTTTTTTTACATCCAAAATGAGCTTAATATGACATTAAAGATATTTTCAATGAATAAGTAAAATTACTCATGTAAATTCCCTCATAGTGCTTGTCAACTCCTGGAAAAATATTTACATTTCCATTCATATGTTGATTAAACATAAGTTTTAAAAATATACTGTGTACTATGTACTGGCTAGGCATTCTTGGTTTTTTTTTTTCCCTGTTTTTTGAGACAGGGTTTCTCTGTCTAATAGCCCTGGCCATCCTGGAACTCCTTCTATAGATTAGACTGGCCTTGAACTCACAGAGTTCCACCTGCCTCTGCCTCCCTAGTGCTAGGATTAAAGGCATGCACCACCACCTCTTGGCTGGTGAGGCACTCTTGCTTACACATAATGTGCCCTGTATCATTAAGAAGATGTCATTATATGAAAGAAGATAAGCCTATATAGATGTAGTTAATTCTGGAAAAAGTAATATAGTCTACAGGCATTCTAAAGAGTCAGGAAAAGTGTATGAAGGTGGTATCATCAGTGGTGATATTAGATGATGCATGAGTATGAGCTTTCTATCATATTTCAAGGTATGTTGACAGGGGAACATAGTTCCTAACAAAGAGGAAATTTAGTTCAAGAAAATGTTAAGAATGGGGAGCAGACACATACTGCAGATAAGTGAAAAGACACAATTAAGATTTGCTAAGCAAATATTTATAAACAACAACAGCATATATTTTGTGCAAATTTGTATGAAAGTAGAAAAATATGCATGAGAACAGGTGTAATTATTCCTACACTAAGGATGAGAACTGGGGCTTAGGTAGAGTCGGATCCTTTGATGTTAATGGTGCATCTAAGCCACATACCACAAGTAGGTAGTAGATGTGGGGGTGTAATATGGGGTTTCAGACTCCTCTCTCATCTCCTCGGAAATGTTCCACAGAGATTGTTTGGTGCACAAGTGATGAATGGGCTCTTTTGTTCCAGGCTAATACTATTTCACTAGTTCTGAATCATACCTATTATCTCTGGACTAAGGTCACTTGGCGATCTCTGACAATTTGGGGATGACAAGATATTCAGAAAGAGCTTTTCTACTCCAAATTACTAAACATGATGGGAAGAAAAAGAATTACATCTTACAATTTTATGATACACTGTATTTTATGGTCATGTTTTCACTCCCAATGAATGAGGCAGATCTGACCTCTTCTACCTGAAATAGAAAGACAAACTTCAGGCAGATAGTATGTGATGTTGAGAATGAAGGTGAGTCTGGAAAGAAAGTCTCTGAGGGTTTGCACTTTTCCACTCCATCACCATCTTAGAGATATTACTAGGGTAAAAGATTTTAGTGTTCTACTTATATGGAAGGTGGATGGCTCTTATGAATCTCTTTTTGTTTTGAGAATGAAACAGTGACATTTTATGATTTCAGATAGATGATAATTTAACAACATTTTAATGTGTAAAATAAAATTAGCTAATCAAATTAAAGACCGAGAAAATGATAGAGAACATTTAGGGAACACTGCCAATTTTATCCTTTAAGATCTAGTGTGTGATATGTGAGAACCAAAATATTGTCACTCTGGTAAAAACCACAATCTAGTGACCATAGGGGTGTAGTTCTTAATATTACTTAGTTTTAATGAATAATGTCACTCTTTTCATGGCCAGGATCCGAAAAGTAGATCCTTATCTATTTTATGTTCTCTTTTCCTTCAAATCCTGTGATTTATTAATTCTGTAAAGATGCCAGCCATAGTACCAGGCCATTAGATAAGGCAATCTTCATATGAACTTCACTATGATTATATAAAATCAGACTCATTTTTTTATTTTTATGAAGAGACAGATTTTTAGTGGTTTCTGAAAAGCATAGTGGGCTACAATTCTTTAAAATGACAACAGTTATTTAGAGGACCAGATACTTCCATGGTGAATCAAACAATGAAGCCCAGGATAAAGAGAAAAGCCAAACCAAAACAAAAAATTTCTTAGAGTTGATGTTCCTGCAGCCCAAATGTCACCACACCAGCAGGCCACTGTTGTCCTGTGGATCAGCCAACACAGGAGAGGTGGCTGTCTCATCCTGTGGCTGCAGGGTTGCTGGCTTTAGCTACAGGATTCTGCCCACATGAGGAACATAACATGCCATGCTGCAAAGTAGTGATTTTGTTGCCATGGAAGAAACAAGGCCATTTTACAAGATCAAGGCGGAATATACAGCAAGTGTTTGAAGGTAAAGAGCCATTACAACAACCTAGCCCCAGGAAAGTGATTGTTATAATATGTAGACAAGAAACAGCAGGAAACAACAGAAACATACCTGGAAACAAACAGCATGGAAGGATTTGACATTGGACAGAGCCAAAGTCTCTGAACTAGGCTCAATAGTTTAGAGCAAAGATTAAAAAAAATGTGTTGCTATGAGACAAACATTGCATAGGACCTTTACTAAAAGTACAGCAATAAACAACATGCCCCCATTCTTTTGATCCCCACTTTCACAAATCTTAATTAATGCACTTAATATCTTTCAAAACTGTTGTGTCTTATGGTTTTAATAGGAATAGAAACTCAGTGATAGAAAAGAACATGGGACAACATTCAGGTTAGTGGATGAATTATCTGGGATGATTTCAGAGGAAGAGAGGCTTGTTGAGGAGAGTTCACTGGGACGGTGAAGGCTTTCTGTGTCCAACTACTAGGCTTAAAGGCAGACAGATGTATTTAAGAGCACAAACATTCTCCCATTTGATTTAAAGCTTTTAGTATTGCCCTTTGATATACATTGGTTTGATAAACATTGGTTAATTCTTCTTTTCTTAAATTTCATCTGGTTCAAACTCAAAAGTGTGAGAATATGAAGATTTAGGCTAGAATTGTTTAGAAGGCTATTATCAGTAGATAGACTAATATTTTGTTGTGGTAATTGTCCACGTTTTAATTTGAATGCACCCCTACACACACACACACACACACACACACACACACACACACACACACGCATGCACTCACGCTTGCGCACACACACATGCATGCACGAGAGAGAGAGAGAGAGAGAGAGAGAGAGAGAGAGAGAGAGAGAGAGAGAGAGAGAGAGATGACTTGATTATGTGCATTCATTGGCTTAGAGATTTAAATATAATTTTGTAACTTGTATCAACTTTTCCTAATTGTACAATTCTCTGTATAATAGCTCAAACACACTTAATGCTTGGCATTTATTGTTGATGTATTAAATTTTGGGATGTCAGATTGAAGCAAATGACTGTTTCTGAAGTGAGGGTAGAGGTATATGGCTCAGGGATAGAATCTAATTCCCAGACAGTTCAAAAGAATAAAAAAAAAGAAAGAAAAAGAAAAAGAAAAAAAAGAAACAGAAGATTATAGCCATCTTCAATTTCTGCTTGAGGGCGGGATGTATTTATTAGTGGTAAAGACATGGTCTTCATGCACAAAGCCATGCATTTAAACTCTAGCACCACAAACACACACACAAAGTAAAAGCTTTGTAAGTGTTGTAACTCTTGGAAAAATGACAATATGACATACTCTTACAAATTTGTTGAGGCTTTACCACACATAGACAGTTAATAAATATGTGTCAGTGGCGAAAGTCATGCCTGTCTAATCAAGAGGCCTCTGTTATTTTGCTATGTTAACAATCTTTATCTTTCTTCCTCAGCATTCAGACTCCAAATACCACCTGAAGAAGAGGATCAGCTCCCTGACTCTGCCGATAGTTCCATCTTCTGAGGCCGGCAAAGTCCTCAGTAGAACACCTATCTTACAATCAACGCCTGTCACTCCTCCACTGCTCTTACCAGCTGTTGGAGGCACCAGTAAAATAGATCAGTATTCTCGAATTCTCTTCCCAGTAGCATTTGCAGGGTTCAACCTGGTGTACTGGATAGTTTACCTTTCCAAAGACACAATGGAAGTGAGCAGTACTGTTGAATAGTTTGCAGCCAGGACAGCCTGGATGCTGTAGTGTCTCATTTCCCTCACTGACGTCACACAAATTATTAAGATTTGTGTAGATATTCTCATTTCTGATATGAAGTGAAAACTGGATATCTGTAATTCATAATGTGGAATAAGCATGTATGGGCCAAAAACAATGATGTTACTCTTCAAAACTGAAACTGGAAGGCTACTGAAAATATGGCTTCTCTATACAATAAAATAGTTAATAATAACAATGGATGCAGATAAGGTAGATCCAGGATGAGTTCGCCAACCTTTATTGTCATTGTTCAATATTTTTAATTGTCACTGTGAATAATATTTTCCACCGGCAGACAAACTCAGACATGCTAAAGCTTGCCTTAAATTTGTTTCTTTTGGCTTAGTTTTTATTCTAAACATTTATTGTATGTTTACTCAGCATGCTGGAGGCCTTTATGGTTTTACAAGAACTTTCAGTGGCATTGGACAGCTTATGTTGAGTTAGACAGTTCTTTTTAACCTTGCTGTGTTCTTTTACCTCAATAAAATGTGGCATTATATACATATAAATAATACATAGTTTATAAATTATGTATGCATATGTACACAGCTTTAGTTATGCTGCAATACTGTTGCTACTTCCCACTGAATTCATCTTTAAAAGTATATGCCTGCTATAATATCAGGAAGTTTTAGGAAGGTCACTCTGTGTACTATGACTGTATATTCTGATTATGGCTACCACACATATGTTCCACTTTCCTAAATATAATAGTAAATAAAACCCTAACAAGTCTGCCTCTCTGGTTCTGATTCATAAAGATGGAGAGACAAGTTTTCTTGAACTAGCTTCCTCTTTCCCAGTGTTAATAACACCAGTTCTGAGACACAGGAGGTATGAGACAGCCAGGCTCCGTCAGCAGCTAAGAAGCTTTGAGTCATAGTCAAACAATCTTCCTTTTGCTTCTCCACAATCAACAGTAAAATCTGGATGGGATTTCTCGTCTCTCTTTCCCCCAATTTTTGATGACCCCTCTTTGTTTCTCGTACAAAAATGACTCTAAGGAAATAGGAGTCAGGAGTAAGAGAGGGCATGTCATTCAGTCTTTCAAACAGACTGAATCTCATAACCCACCCACCAAAAAATACTTGGGTGCTAATAATGTTGTCATTTTTCATGAAAAAAAAACCTCACCCGCTACAGACAAAAATTTCAATTTTAATTGAAATATCTGGCTACTAAAGATAAAAGAGATAAGATCTCTACCCAATTATTTATTATTTCTTAAACAAGTGTATTTAAACTCCTGTGGGCCCTATTTTCACTTGTAGAATAGAATAGTTGGGGTGGATCCTTCTAAAGATCTTTCCATACTGGAAGAAAAACATGCTATTTCTTTACTTTATATAAACAAAAGTGGTATAATTACACAGGGTCCCTGTCTGCTTCGAGGAATATATTAAGTAATTAAAAGCCAGGTAGGTCTCCATCATCATCTAAACTAAGCAATGTTGGGTTTTCATTTCAATTTCATCAAGCATTTTCTGCTACTTTTCTCCATTTGAAGTTGAAGGAACCAAAGCCCCAAGGGAAGAGCCCCAATTTGTTATCCAATACCAAGTGGTCACCTGTGAAATCATATACATACAAGTAATATTATATGGACTGAGCAGGTTATATTTACATATTT
>CABHPH010161745.1:34207-44806 GCA_902168325.1 Peromyscus nudipes | reverse complement strand
CCAATTATTTATTATTTCTTAAACAAGTGTATTTAAACTCCTGTGGGCCCTATTTTCACTTGTAGAATAGAATAGTTGGGGTGGATCCTTCTAAAGATCTTTCCATACTGGAAGAAAAACATGCTATTTCTTTACTTTATATAAACAAAAGTGGTATAATTACACAGGGTCCCTGTCTGCTTCGAGGAATATATTAAGTAATTAAAAGCCAGGTAGGTCTCCATCATCATCTAAACTAAGCAATGTTGAGTTTTCATTTCAATTTCATCAAGCATATTCTGCTACTTTTCTCTATTTGAAGTTGAAGGAACCAAAGCCCCAAGGGAAGAGCCCCAATTTGTTATCCAATACCAAGTGGTCACCTGTGAAATCATATACATACAAGTAATATTATATGGACTGAGCAGGTTATATTTACATATTTGTATTTACATATTGTTACATATATATGTAACAATAATTTAAAAAACTAGATGCCAAGAATTCTAAAGAGAGTAAGGAAAGGTGCAGGGGGAGGGTTGGAGGGAGGAAGAGGAAGGGTGCATTTCCCCCTTGTAATTATAGTTTGATTTCAAATATATATATACATGTATATATATATATATGTTAGAAAAAGACACCAAGGCCCCCAGAGTATGAAAAAGAAATGTATAAAAGCAACTCTCATTAATGTGCTACAGCTGGGAATCATACCTAGGCACTGGTATCATACCATAGCTCATTCACTAACCTTAATCACACTTGTCCCAGTCTAATGAAATATGATTCTTCTTCCCTTTCTCCAGTGTTCTCTCACACTTTATTTCATTTCCCATAATTGCTCTTCTGGAATTTGACAACCTCCATATCATTCCTCACCTTCATTCTGAATCTTAACACAATGAACATTACTCTCTTTTTCTCTCTTTGCAGTTGAAACACAAATAAAAACATGGAATGCCTAAAGATCCCTCCCTAGTAAAAGGAGATAAAAAAATAACTCCATTGAATTATAAAGCTTCCATCTTTCTTAGGATTCTAGAGAATGCTGTTTCTCAATGTATGCCCTGGGATGGTAATAGAGAATAACTGAAAAGAAAACAGTTTCCCCAGTCAAATAATTTGGAAGAGAGATGCTGAGTCAATATTAAAACAGGTTTCTCTTCTGCTAGACTTCCCACAGTCTTTATTGCACTCGTGTGTGCCAAGCTGCTAATAGTCTGCTGTGGGAAGATACCATTTCCTACCTCCTTATGACTGTGAACTTCACTTTGTAAAAGAAAATCTTAGCAATAGAATTCCCTAGAAAACAATTTGGGAAACACCACTTTAGGTACTATTCACATGGTTCCCTCTATTAGCCCCCAATTAAGCAGATATGGAATTGAGTGTGTGGATGGGGACTCTTGTTTCACAGCTATTAGAAACCATATTATGACTGTAAAATAGAAATCAAGCTATGTATTTCAGTAGAGAGGATTTAACGTATAAAAATCTGCTAAGGTACACAGAGAGGTTAACTCTAGGAAGCAGATAGCATGAAGGAATGGAGAGATTTACAGAATCCAGAAATCTAGGAAAGAGGCCTTCATAGAGCAGGACTCTGCCATCTCAGCAGAGGACACTGTCTAGGTTGTTACAGAAGCTTAGCCCTCTGTGAAGAAAGCCACTGGAGTGCTAGGAACCATACCTTCTAAGACAAGTTGATCCCTGGTTGGTCCTGTAGACCCATTAGCTCACTGGGTTCCCAAAGCTGAGGCTCCGCCATCAAGGGATTGAATGAGAGCTCCTGAACATTGGGGACCACATCTTGGGGATGTATTGCTTGTTTGAATCTAAAACGCTTGGGAGACATAAAGTATGCTGATTCTGGAGAGACAATGTTCTAGAGGTGGGAAACAATTGCATCTCAAAATGAAAGGAACGTCGAAGGGCAAAGTCAGTCAACCAAAGAGAAGAGATTCTTTCCCTACACTCTTGCTTTCCTCTGTCCCTCCAGCAATCTTCCCTGGCAGAACCTATAGGAAATTCCTGTGATGGACAAAAGAAAATACAGTTTTAGCTCAAGCATCAGAAAGGTTAGACACTGAGCCAACAAATCCTTGTACAATGATACTTTAGAATATTAATACCATATATATAATTTTGTGCCTATTTATTCTGCTTTGCAATATTAAGATGCAATTACCCTTCATACAAACAACATACAATCCCATATCAGTTTTTAAAAGCGTATACATAAAATCCTGAAAGTCATGTGCATGTGCCTCTGTTTGTGTCTGAATGCAGATGAACAAAAGCCATGGTCTTCATGCAGAGGCCTGAGAATGACCTCAAGTGTTTGTCTTCACTTTCTTTGGTTTGAAACAAGATCTCTTTGGTATTTGCTGTTGCATATGTCAGAATATCTGGCCCATGGGCTTCTGGGAATTTTCTTATCTATTCTTTGGAAACACTAGCATGGCAGGTGTGCATTTTATTACCCAATTTTATCAGGTTCTGAAGATTTGAACCCAGGTCTTCATGCTTAAACAGCAAGGGTTTTGCCTGCTGAATCATCTCCCCCATCCTCAGTCATTTTATGTCTATCTTTACACATCCACTATATATATATATTTATATTTCTGACTAATAATATTTATTCTTCTAATAAAATGATAACTTCACCTCAATACTATTTTGAAAGATCCATTGTGAGGCTATTTGTATGGAAACATCACATATGTTAAAAAAAATAAGACAGATTAAAAAAGCCACCAAAGCATATTATTTCCTATAAACTTACCATATATGTATATATATTTTGCTCAAATACATATGTATATATATAAATACATACATGATTAATAACAAGGAATACAATATGCATGGCGACTGCATTCTCCATTTCTGTAATTATTTGTTACCAACACCCATAGTTGCCATTCATAACTGCTCTTCTGTTAGTCTTTCCTCTCAGTCATCATCTTATTTGGGGTTCTTTACCCAGAAAAGTTAAGAAAGGTCCTGATGAAGAAACAGGACATGATCATTACACTCAGAAAGACTCCTTAAGCCAAAAAGTCTCTGGAAGCTTGCAGTTCTGAGATTCCCAACCTTATCTGTTGTTGGTTGTTTTCTTGCTCGTTACTCTTTCAGCTCTTTGTTCTTTTGAGGGGGCGCTGCCACCCAGCTCCCAAATAAATCACACATGGAGGCTTATTCTTTCTTATAAATGCCTGGCCTTAGCTTGCCTTGTTTCTAGCCAGGTTTTCTTAAATTATCCCATCTACCTTTTGCCTCTGGGCTTTTTCCTTTTCTTACTTTCGCTTTTACTTTGTGGCTGGCTGTGTAGCTGGGTGGGGTCCTCCTCTCCTTGTTCTCTTGCTCTTTGCTCTCTTTTTCTCCTTCTGTTTAGTCTCTCTGCCTGCCAGCCCCTCCTATCCTTTTTCCTGCCTTGCTATTGGCCATTCAGCTCTTTATTAGACCAATTAGGTGTTTTAAACAGGCAAAGTAACACAGCTTCACAAAGTTAAACAAGTGCAACACAAAAGAATGCAACATATTTTTACATCTTTATAACAAATGTTCACATCTTAAAATAATATTCCACAACACTTACCTGAGTCCACTAACTTGTCAGAAAAGGTCATCTGGCACATTGCTTCTAGTCAAAATAACAACTATAAGAATTTGGTATGGGAGGTAAACAAGTATCCCGGGATACTTCATTACCATAGTGATCATTTTAATTGACTATGATGAGTTTTCACATCATGAATTACTAATGGCATTTCCCCATTTACAATGCAGTATGTCATGATCATGACCAGATAGAACCCAACATCTTCTAGAATCAAATACAATCCAGACAGAAACTAGTAATTATTCTTAAGGATTGGGCACAAACAAAAGACATTTATGTTATATTCTTGAGATATGATCTGCAATGAATTGGAGCCTAGAGCTTCAAGAAAGACACAATCCCTAAGCATGATGAGGCCAATGCTGGGAAAGGTAACATGGTCCTAAAGTCTGAACTAACTGATATTGCCAGGCACGAGGGTAATTTCATGGAAAGGTTTCATACTACAACAGTATTAGGGTGTAAGGTGGATGTTGCTTCCTCCTTTTTCCTCTTGTCTATACATTATAATGAAACATATTAGCAGAAACAAGATGAAGCATCTAAAGAGGAAGCTGCGCATTTTGGGCCTAGTATTTTAAAGTAAAGCATAAAAAGGTAGGCGGATTTCTAAGTGAGAAACAGTAGCATGTCAACTGTTCTGATACGTATTTAAAACCATTTAAAATGCTTTTTTAGCATTTGTATTTAAGGTGTTATAATGAGTTGCTGAGGGAACCATACAGAAAAGGGCTTTTTATCATAAAGTACTTATTGGTAAAACCGCATTTACATATATTATATCAAATGGATTTATATGTGCAAATTACTCATCTTATTATATACTACTCTTTTTTGGGAGGGGGGTTCGAGACAGGGTTTCTCTGTGTACTTTTGGTGCCTGTCCTGGATCTTGCTCTGTAGACCAGGCTGGCCTTGAACTCACAGAGATCTGCCTGGCTCTGCCTCCCGGGTGCTGGGGTTAAAGGCGTGCACCACCACCACCACCACCACCACCACCACCACCACCACCACCCAGCTATATATTACTCTTAATCACAATTCATAATTGATAAGATTATGGTTACAGACATTATACATCAATGTAAAATAGTCCAAACATTGTGGAAATCAATGTGGAAGTTCTCAAGAAATTAAATGCAGAACTATCACATGACCCAGCCATAACACTTTTTGGTATATACCAACTCGACTCCAAGCAAGCACACTAACAATTACTCAAACAGGCTCATGTTTTTGTAAAATTCTTCATACTATCCAAGACATAGAATCAACCTAGATGCCCATCAATAGATGAAGGTATAGTTAAAATGTGGCAAAAATACCAAATGGAGCTTTAGCATCCATAAAGATGAATGCAACCACCATTTACAGGAAAATGGGTGGGATTGGAAGTGATCCTACTAAATAAAATGAGGCAGACTTAGGAAGATGACAGCCTGTATTTACTTTCTGTCCTAGTTTGCTTTTCTATTGCTGTGATAAAATCGTGACCAAAATAAACCTGTGGAGGAAAGGTTTATTTTACTTTATAGGTTACAGATCATCATTGAAGGAAGTCAGAGCAGGGGCAGTTTTCCAGAGCCAGGAATTGAAGCAGAGATCACAGAGGAGTTGCTGTTTACAGACTTGCTCCCCATGGCTTGCTTAACTTGCTTTCTTTTACAACCTAGTGCCATCAACAAAGGAATGACACCAACCACAGCCATCAGGGCCCTCCCACATCAATCATTAATTAATTACCCCACCCCACCCCACCTGAGATGGGCCTAAGTTTTAATTTAGGGAAGAGGCAATCCCTTAATTCCCTCCTCCCTGATGACTGACTCTAGGTTTGTTTTAAGATGACAGAAAGTAATCATTTAGAACATCAACACAGCATGTGACCTCTTTGAAAATATCTCTTTCTTAAAGTAGTTGAGGCAAATAAAAATGTTTTGGCTTTAATAATGACTGACAAAACTGACTTAGCATGTGTTTTGCTACAGAGCCAAAGTTTTGTCTAGATCACTTGGCTGCTTTATGGTAAGGGATATTCATTACAGTGTAACACCTGTAACACCAGGAAAAAGCAGTAGGCAGGTGGGTGTATGGAAAAGGGAAAACAGGACTTGTTGCTTTATAACAAGCTAGAAAGAACTCACTCTCACAATAACAGTGTTGTCATTTATGAATGACCATATCAGCTATTAATTCCAACCCCCAAAGCAAACCCTTTGGTGTGGCTACAGGCCATGTTCAATCCATAGCAGTATCTATGTGGTATTTTGATTTGTGTACATGTGTTCTTTGATGCAATATTACTTACCACAGTTCTGTGAAGTACGTCGCACTCATTCACAATGCACAAATAAGGGACTGAGCTGCAGATAGCTTTCATTTCTTCCAATATACCATGTTGAGGAAAAATCCAGAACTTTGATTAATTTTTTCCTCTACAAAAATATCAAACCACTTCCATACGAAGCCAGATATCTTTTTGACCATCTCTTGAGCCACAAGCCCCATATACAATGCTATTCCAGTCACAGGTCATTGATGAGGAGGTTTGGTCTGTAGCTCAGTTGTATGCAGTCACTGACTGCTGTGTACTAATGCCCAGGTTTCTGCATGGATACTCAAGGGATTTCACATGATTCCCACTCTGTACTATCACATGATCTCAATACTTACTAAGGGTATGCTGACACTACTATTTACCCACCCACCTTTTATCTATCTATCTATCTATCTATCTATCTATCTATCTATCTATCTATCTATCTATCTATCTATCTATCTATCCATCTATCTATCTATCTATCAATCTATCTATCCATCTATCTATCCATCTATCTATCTATCTATGTCTCATTTTCTGCATCTGTGTTAAATAAATATGCACAAATATCACCCATAACATCTTGATAAGAAGTTATCTCATTTCTCCAAGCAGTTAACAGAGAAAATAACACAAGAGACAATATCTCATAGCAAAGATTCTGGACTAAAAATGTACCCTTGTACAGTGAAATGTGTTTTTAATATGCCTCCTCAGGCAAGTCACAAAATTTTTGAACATTTTATGAATTAATCATTATTCTTAGTTTATATTATGGTTGTGAAAACCTAAATACACATATATAACACACATAGTGTTAATGCTGTCTCAGAGATATCATTTATTAGCCAGTGACAGATATTTTAAAACTAGGTATTATGATTGTTTTCTTTTTATTTCCCTAGTGTCTAGTACAATATATAATATTTTACTGATGTTCCATAAATCTTTCTTAAATAATGTCAGTCTCCGATGTAATGTTTTACAGAATGTCTTGAATGTGTAAAATACCAGTCTTGCCTACCTGAGAAAGTTGTTATGTCTCCAGGATCTGACTTTGGTCTGCCCTCCCCTTCCCATTCATGAAACCTTCTGATGTGAAAGAGTTCAGAGCAGATACACAGACTGTAGTGTAGAAGGCAGGGTTTACAACAGAGAAAAGAGAAGCACTATCAAAGATTGGGACTAGACAATGGCCAGAGAAACCATTGTGAAAATTAGGCAGGTTTTTTTTTTTTGGTTTTTCAAGACAGGGTTTCCCTGTGTAGCTTTGCGCCTTTCCTGGAGCTCACTTGGTAGCCCAGGCTGGCCTCGAACTCACGGAGATCCGCCTGCCTCTGCCTCCCAAGTCCTGGGATTAAAGGCGTGCGCCACCCACGCCCAGCTAGGCAGGTTTTCTACTATTTGTAAAGTCCATAAACTAGACAACACTTCCTTAGAGGTATTTCCCTGCCCAGCTGATTGACAGACACATTTGGGTTAATCCTTAATAGAGGAAAATGATGGCATATCCTTACTTCTTATCAGAGAGCTTTTGGATAGATAGTAATCTAGTATGATTTAGATAGCTACCTACTAATGACCTTCTAGGAAGTTTAGAATGTCATTTCTCCACCCAGGCACAGAGATGGACTCAGATCTCATTCATCTCTCAAGTAGTCAGGGTCCTGCCAAAGAAACATCTCTCTACAGCAAATAGAGACCGTTTCACAAGCTACTGATTATGAGGAAGGGTCCATCCCCAAGGGCCTTCAAGCTTGGTAACATAATTAGGTGCCTAACAGTTACAGCTCACATAATGTACTAAGCAGTTTTCTTTTTGAAAAAAAACTCTTGCAGGAAGTTTTATTTCTACATTTCAGTGACAGAAAGTTATATAATTTGTCCACCATTAGAAAAGAAGGGCAGAAATAGCTTCTTCTACCTGATGTTGGAGATCAAAGCCAGGGTGCCAAGCATACTGGGCAAGGGATCTACAGTGAACTATATCCTAATCCCTAAAAGCTAGAGTTTGAATTCAGGTCTACTTTATGTTTGATCAAAAATATTTTGTTGCTGCTCTCTGCTAGCCATTACAATCTAAATGACCAGAGGTCTAAGAATGCAAAATGTATTAAAACGGAACGTACTTCTATATGTTCTAGAGTTCCTGGCAGTGGCCACTTAGCAGCCATCTTTTCTGCATGAATCATTCACCCTGCCCCTCTGTTTATGTATCTGGCATAGTCATGGGGAAGCACTGTGCAGTAGAGAATGGATTAGGGCAGAGTGCTCTTGCCATTGGCCCACAGATAATACAAATGGGCCTATTATGCAGTACGTGCATTATTCATACCCTTTCATCTTTCTAGTAATTGTCCAACCTCTGGCTCTTTTCTCACTGTTATTAGTGAAAACAGATTTAGATCAGGCTATTATGAAATTCATTAGCAGGTCATCTGAAAGTCACATGGCAAAAGAGAGAAGGAGGAATACATCTGTACAATTATCTGTGAATTTACTGTGGTCATTTCTTCCCCATCATGCTTCAGTTTTCTTATTTGTAATATTAGGATACCAAACTTCTTCACTTTAATTGCCAGAATTAAAATTTAAATACCAAAATTACATGCATTCAGAGATTAATAAACTATAGCATTAGAGTAATAAAAAGTGATATTATGGGTTGCAATTTTATAAAAATCAAAATATTCACAGAATTATAAAAAAAAAGTTGTGGTTCAGTATTTATCTGCTATACAAATGCGCTAATATGCGCATCAAATGTGGTCATCAGTGTTAAAGAGTGCTAGTACACTCAAGGGTGTGAGAAACAAAGACTTTTCAAGGATACAAATTGTGTCTTTCAAGCAGTGTCTTAGCCATTGATTTTCTTCTAATTCAATACATAGTACATGTATTGCTTTACAGATTTACTTTTATTATGAACACATTCTATGTTATTAACTAAAACATAAACTTCTTCATCCATACAGGGAACTCATCATGTGCCAGAGATGCAGTGAATTAATATAAAAAAGAAAACAGTAATATGTAGCTTATGCCTTCAAAGTCAGTCTCAAGGAAAGAGAATTCAAAAGATAATTGCAAGCCACGGAGGAAATAGTAAAGGAGATAATTACAGTGTGGTAATAATGAGGACAACTTGGGTAAGGGAGTGCTGAGTTATGCTAAGGAACACTATGAAACATAGATGGGAAGGTATTCTTTGCCAATTTAGCTCACTCCCAAATATGTTCATTTTATATCTCAGTAGAATGTACTACAATGGAAAAGAAAAGATATGGATGTGAAACAGAACATTTTGCAGGCTGTGTTAATAAAGATCACTGTATTAATTAGTTTTCTATTGCTATGATGAGACACTATGACCAAATAAACTTATACAAGAAAGCATTTAACTGGTGGCTTGCTTACAGTTTCAGAGGATGAGCCTATGGCAATAATGATAGAGAGCATGGCAGCAGGCAGGCGGGCATGGTGCTGAAGCAGTAGCTGAGTGCTTACATCTATCTGATCCACAAGGCAGGAAATGAGGGAAAGAGTGAATAAGGGAGGGAGAGAGATAGAGCGCATGAGTTTTGAAATCTATAAGCCCATCCACAGTGTTATTATACCTCTTCCAACAAGACCACACCTCCTAATACTTCACAAACAGTACCACCAATGGGTGACAAAGCATTCAAACATATGAACTTATGTGGGGCATTCACATTCAAACAACTACACCTTCATCCAGGGTTTATTCAAGGACACAAACAAGGAGAGGGCAATACAGATTGCTACTGGTGGTTGCTGTTTGGACCTGGTATTTCCAAGTGATTGGGAATTGAAATAAATGTACATCAATTTTAAAGTAACAAGTGATAATCTAAAGCAAATTGATAGTACAGATTAAAAATGTACTGTCAAGAGAGATACTTAAGGGCTCCAAATTATTGCCTGGGTCTTCTTTTGTAAGACCTACAGGAAAGAGGGGCTGGTTACTAAGGGGAGTAATTTAAGTGATCTTATATGCTGATTTACACTTTTGAGTTATATATTTTTCCTACTGTTCATGTCCTCTTTCATGATGCATCTGATTTTAATTATATGCACATCAAATTACACAGAGGCATAAAATGTTTAATAGGATATTCTTGGACATAGTTACTCTTATTGCAGCTAATGTAGGCTGGATGAGCCCCTTCCTCTTTTACCTGGATATTACTAGGAATATGTTTGAATAGAAACTGTTCATAGTTGATGGTTGTAAATGGGAGAAGACAAATATTCCACTGTTTAGAGGGGAATGGCTCTGCAGCTCTATGCAGGTTGGCGGGGGCGGGGGGGGGGGAATACTAGTTTTCTGTGTGCATTGTTAAAGGGAAATGTGTGAACAATGCACATGCAGGGTCCTAAGTTGCCATGTGCGCTATTAGAAGAGAGATTGTTGAGTAGAGTCAAAAGTAGGTGGTTTCCCAGGCTTCTGAGCTAATCTTTATGCTTGCCTGTCTCGAGGGAGTTCATTGTAAACATCCAAAAAGAATGTATCTAGTGGCTCTGTGATAGAAGAAGCCCATCTCACCACACACACACACATACACACACACAGAGAGAGAGAGAGAGAGAGAGAGAGAGAGAAAGAGACAGACAGATACACACAGAGAGAGACACACAGACACACAGACAGACA
>CABHPH010161745.1:0-34107 GCA_902168325.1 Peromyscus nudipes | reverse complement strand
CACAGAGACCTATAGACACACACAGACCCACAGACACATAGACAGACAGACAGACGAATGGACACACACACACACACACACCACTTGATTTCTCTTACTGTCTGTGCCTTGTTATATTAGGGTTCAAACCATTGCTATGTAAGATGTATTCTTTTAGCTACATTGCTAGTCCTCACTTCATCTCTTTATTCATCTCCAGTTTTCTCTTCTCTAATTTTCAGTATTCCGAAGTTCTCAATACATTGTTTTATTTACCACTGACAGTGATTTAGAAATCATCAGCTTGCCTATAAAGCTAAAAACAATAAGGTTTATATTTTTGCCAAGCCTATAAAGCATGTCAGAGGTAGAGTTAGAAATCAAACTCAGATCTGACTCCACATACTATTTCTTAATGATTCTCCTACAATTCCAACACACTGAAAATAAGAGGACACATTATTATTGAGATTGTTTCAATTCTAGCACTTTATAGATTTATAAATAATGGATACCTCTAAGGTTGTTTGTCTTTATTCCTGTACTGTCCATAATTCACTGTTCAATGGCAAATTGCTTGCCCACACATTCTCACCAAGTCACAGAAGTTTCATTGCAGTGTGGTTTGAAACACCTCCTCATGCTGTGGGATGCTCTGTATATTAAATGTGTTGCTCTGATTGGTTAATAAATAAAACACTGATTGGCCAGTAGCCAGGCAGTAAGTATAGGAGGGACAAGGAGAGAGGAGAATTCCGGGAAGTGGAAGGCTGAAGCAGAGAGACACCGCCAGCCGCCGCCATGAAAAGCGAGATGTAAGGTAACCGTAAGCCACAAGCCACATAGCAACTTATAGACTAATAGGTATGGGTTAATTTAAGATGTAAGAACTAGATAGCTAGAAGCCAGAGCCACTAGGCCAAACAGTTTAAATAATATAAGAGTCTGTGTGTTTATTTTATAAGTGGACTGCGAGACTGCCAGGGCTTGGCAGGAGCTGGAGAGAAACTCTCTAGCTACATCCTCATGGCTTCCACTGGCATTTGACTTTTTAATATGTCAAAGATTGTATCAGATATAATGACTATAGTGTTTTTTTAAATTTGTGTGGTGCATTTAAGAAGTTAAAACATTGATACATTTTTATAAATCAGAAAGCATTAAAGTTGAACTTGGCAAGAACACATGACAAATCTGATGCACGGAAACTGGTAAAGTCTACGCAATTAATCAATTCTTATTGTTTTTTACCAAGCTGGGGTACAGAGTACATGTCATGAAATGTCAAGTGCTACACAAATCTGCAAGATAACCTACTTGTGCCCACAGAAAGAACATGCATGGTTTAATGCAGAGCTTCATCCTACTAAAGGAGGTAAACAGCTACAAAAAATAATAAAGCTGGGAACTCTGCTTAGAGTAGAGTGAGATGCTAGTCAGGTGCTTCAAGCAGCTCCACTCCCACAAGCGGATGTTATAATGAATTGGATGATGACTGCAGAGCAGCTTGTGAAAATGAAAACAGACAAACAAACAAACAAGCAAAAAGAATACCTCTTTCTTATCTTCCTAGTTTTACCACAACTCCCTTCAATCTTTCATATCTAAAATTTTAGCAGTCTTTCTGGTTTCTCTAAAGAAAGCAAGAAGAAGAAAACCATGGAATGATAGCTCATACAGACTTCAAGAGTTAATAGAAGGAAAAAAACAAATGCAAATGTGAGTGATCCAGGCCACTATTTTGTATTTAAAAGATAAATGGAAAAGCAGAATGTTACAATGACATTTCCTGTTCTATGCTATCATCGCTTGCTGGACTCTGTTGAATTTCAATGATTTTTTTTCCTCTTCAGTGTGACATCTGAGCTGTTCAGGTTTAGGTGCCCATAGATACACCAAGAATCCCATTTATTTTATTTTATTCTATTTTTTCTTTTTCTTTTTTTTTCAAACTTAAGGAAGAGTTTATTTTGGCTTATTATTCTAGAGGACAGATTTTCATACTGGTGGAAAGGCATAGCACCAAAAGCAGGAATCTGAAGATCACATCTCAATTGCATAGACAAGGCAGAGAGTGAGAACTGAAAGTGGAGTGAGACCATAAACTCTCATGGCCCACCACCAGTGACATACATTCTCCAACAGATTTCATAACATGAAACAGCACCACCAACTAAGTGTTCAAATACATTATCCCATGGGGGAAACTCCTGATTCAAACCACAAGAGGAAGTCAAGACAATGAGAGCTTGAAGCAGCTTGGAACACTGTATCCAGAGAAGCAAAGAACAGCGATTGCCTTAATCAGTTTTCTTCTCTCTATGCAGCCCTGAATTTAGCCCAGGTCAAGGCACCATCTATGCTGGGTATGCATTCCCACCATAATTAATGTAGCAAAAATATTCCCCCACAGGTTTGCCTGGAAGATCATCATATAGGATATTCTAGAGCTGATCAAATTGACAACTGAGATGAACCAACAGCCTGGATTTTTGTAAGTAATTTGAGGTCCAATGATGTGAGTGAAGCTAAAATCTTTTTCTAATAACATAATCCTTATATTTGTAAGATTTCGTGATAAATGTGTAGCTAGAGTTTTCCTACCAGGCCCACAGTCAGGACAAATCTCTCTCACCCGCCAGTCCCACAGCCACTCAGACCCAACCTAGTAAACACAGAGACTTATATTGCTTACAAACTATATGGCCGTGGCAGGCTTCTTGCTAACTGTTCTTATATCTTAAATTAATCCATTTCTATAAATCTATACCTTGCCACATGGCTTGTGGCTTACCGGCATCTTCACATGCTGTTTGTCATGGTGGCGGCTGGCAGTGTCTCCTCAGCCTTCCACTTCCCAGAATTCTCTCCTCCTTGTCCCGCCTATACTTCTTCCTGCCTGACCACTGGCCAATCAGTGTTTTATTCATTGACCAATAAGCAACATGTTTGACATACAGACCATCCCACAGCATAAATGTTTGATAATAAAGCCAGGTGAACTATGGATTTGTATTTTCCTTCATTGCTTTTCTCACCTTTGTCAAACTTCTGGTGCCAGTAGGGTCTTCCAAGTTCAGTGAAGACAACTTTGGCACGCTTTACATTCTCATTTTTCCCAGATAGTACGGCTTAAAAGTGACAAAGGGTACGCATATGCATGAATGTTTGGCTGATCATTCTTTTTATAGGCAGAGTCTCACCACCTAGTCCTGGCCAGTTGGAACTCATGTTGTAGACTATGTAGGCCTCAAACTCACAATGGCCTGTCTCTGCTGGATTTAAGGCATGTGCAACTATACCCAGCCTTTTTGTTTCATTGATATGGAATTTGCTGTCTTGCTGAGACCAGCCTTCAACACTTATATCTCAATAAAGCTGTAGCACCAGGACATAAATTGATTAGCAACTGAAAGCACGTGTCACTCTACGGTTGACTTTTTCCTTGCAGTTTCTCACTTGCCAGAGGTTTCTGGTGTAAAGGATGGCCTGTCAGCTCCCTCAGTTTTCTTATGTTCTTTACTTTCATGTGGTCCTTCAATGGAATAAGATTTCAGATGCAAAGTGACACAAAATTACATTGGAAACCTTTTCTGTATTTTTCACATTTACAGACGTGCTCATCTACATGCAGATACAGACATTAATTAAGATTTCATAAAATTCTTTTCTGTTTTTTGTAATAGAGGTTTTTTCAACATAGTATTTTTACTGCTTATTTGGGATTTTCATACAATGCATCCTGATCACACTTATTTCCCATTCCTCCTAGGTCCAACCTCCCACCTTATGCTCTACCCCCCAAATACACCAAGTATAATTTGTGTTGCCCATACTCATTAGAGTATGGTAAAACTCCCAGG
The DNA here is from genome assembly GCA_902168325.1 of Peromyscus nudipes. NCBI lineage: Eukaryota > Metazoa > Chordata > Mammalia > Rodentia > Cricetidae > Peromyscus > Peromyscus nudipes. The sequence goes on along the minus strand of CABHPH010161745.1, from coordinate 30,265 downwards.
GGTCAGCCCCTTAAAGATGACTGAGTCCTTTCCCATCACCCTGACAGAAGCCAACAACTGTGAAGAGCTACACTTTAGCATCTTTATCACAACTTTCAAGTCTCTCCTCAACAGCTTCCTGTCTAGACTTTCTTCTCTCTCTCTCTCTCTCTCTCTCTCTCTCTCTCTCTCTCTCTCTCTCATTGTGTGTGTGTGTGTGTGTGTGTATGTGTGTAAAGGCTGTTGCAGAAGCCTTCAACGTCTCTTGTTCTCAATTATGAGTTTGGAGTCATTGATACCACTCCAACAGATGCTTCCTTGCCCACAACAGCCAGAAGCAGCCCAGATCGTGGACTTCTACATGGTTTCCCAAGGCTGCACAGACCACAGACATCCACATTATCTCCAGCAGCATCACAGAACATGGACCTCATTATGTCCTCTCATGGCAGTAGACCACAGACATCAACTAGGTCCCAGTGTGGATCATGGACATCAACATGGTTTCCATTGGCACTGACCATGTACATCCATATGGCCCCTGGCTGCACAATGGAAGATGGGCCTCAATGTGGTCCCTGGAGGCAGCACAGATCACATACATCAACACAGCCCTGCAGGCCACAGCAGAGACCACATGCATCAGCACAGCCCCTCCAGGCCACAGCACAGACCACAGACATCAGCACAGCCCCCCCCAGGCCACAGCACAGACAGCAGACATCAGCATAGCCCCCCAGGCCACAGCACAGACCACAGACATCAACATGGCCTCCAACGGCATCAGAAATCATAGACATCGCCAAGGTCTCCTGTGGCAACCCTCATCACAGTTTCAGAGGTTTAGTCCATTATTATCACGATGGGGAGCTTTCAGGCTGCTGAAGCATAGCTGACAGCCACATCCTGATTGCAGGCTGAGAGAGAGAGAGAGAGAGAGAGAGAGAGAGAGAGAGAGAGAGAGAGAGAGAGAGAGAGTCATTGGGTCTGGAGTGGGCTTTTAAAACCCCAAAGTCCACCCCTATTGACATACTTCTTACAGCAAGGACACACCTATTCCAACAAGGCCACACCTCCTAATCCTTCCAAGCAATTTACCAACTGGTGACTAAGCATGTGAATATATGAGCTTATGGGAGCCACTCTCATTCAAATTACTACACCTGGGATCAAACTCAGATTGTCAGGCTTGGCGGCAAGTATATTTGCTCACTGGGCCATCTTACCAGCCTCCAGCTACTTTTTATACGTAAGAAACATATTGGATCCAAGTTTACATTGGATACTTACTATGATGCTGTTATCTAGAAAAGGTAATATTCAAACTGCTATCAAAATATTACATTGAAGGGTGAATTTACTCATCCACTCATATCTCAGCTGTAACAGAATACTATGGACTGGGTGCCTTTCCTAACAAAAATATTTCTCACAGTTCCAGAGGCTGATCAGGTAAAGATTAAGGAACAGGTAAGTTTAGTATGCGTCTTCCTGGTTAGCAGACACCCTCTCTTCACATGAGGGACACAGTGATAGGCTACTTTTCAATGAAGGTCACCAATCATGTTATGAGGGATCCACCCCCATGAACAAAATGCCTCCTAAATCTTAACCTCAGAAAATCTCTACACTGGACATTTTGGCTTCAATATATAAATTTTGAAGAAATGTAGACATTCAACCCACGTTACTCAAGTTGTGACATGGTAAAATTGCTCTAACCTAGAAGTGTACTAACTTAATTTTTCAATGTCCTTTGTACATAAATGAGGTGTTATCTGTGGAACCAATTATTAGCTGGTAAATCCATGAAGTTCAAATAATTTTAAAATACTTTTTAAAAAATACCATGTTAAATGAAGGAGCAAATATATCTAACAATGTCATTTTGAACATTTCTTTCAAGAAGTATTTTTATTATCTTGTATTTATGTAATTCAAGTAAATTGCATAAGGGGCAGGGAATAAATAGGAAAACACTTTTCCTTCCAGGATTGTTAAATATCTTACTTTTTTAAAGCTATACTTTTTTTACTTTCATTTTGTTTCATAAACTATATTTTGACTTTATTCTCTACCCTCTACCAAGTCCTCTCAGATCCTATCCTACTGCCCTCCCAATTTCATGTTCTTTCTCAGCAAACCCAGCCAAAAGGCAAAAAAGGACACCAAACAAAAACAAAAACAAAGTCAAAAACCACTAACCCATAGCAAACAACAGCAAAATAAATAAATAAATAAATAAATAAATAAATAAATAAATAATAAAATAAAATAAAATAAACACATAGCACATCATAACTTCTATTTTGTATTGGTCAACTACTCCTGAGTAGGAGACCTGCCTTAGAATGTGGTTGATATAGCCAGATAGAAATGGCTACTTGCTGCTGAGTCACTGGCCAAAGGAATCCAACAGATCCTCCCCAAATAGTAAACATTTCTTTTGATTTCCTCTAGTAATTTATAAAGTTTAATCAATGATAAACTAAGAATCTCTGAATTATAATGTCAATAACTTGCTTGATTTTAGAATAGCTCAAAAGATGCAAACCCTTTTCCACTGTATGGTGTGCTCTTAGAATGATATTGGCCTCAGAATGACTTACAAATATTCCCTCTCATCAGTGATTTTGAAACATTTGTTGAGGATTATCTGTGTTGTTATTTTATTTTTAATTTATTTGTTTTGTTCTTTGATGTGTACCTACATATATAATACCAACTATATCTCTAACATCTATACCTCAAATATATATATATATATATATATATATATATAAAGTGGTGTTTATGTATATATACACACATATATAATGAACTTTAGTTATTTTTATTCCTTTTCACCCTCTCTCATCCCCTTTCCCTCTCCTGTTGAAACCATTTTTTTCGAAGTTCCCTCCCACATTTATGTCTTCTTTATTGTGTGTGATATACAAACTTTAATTACAGTTGCTTGCATGAGAATAGATGGTAGATTATTTACCGGAGCATGGATACTTTATCGATGTTTATACCACTGCAGAAAGTGACATACCTTTCCCCAGGCATCATTAACTGTTGATTGTGGCCCAAGATTGTGTGGGAGGGTCTAATGAGCCAATCCCTCTCCCACAATGAAATGTTGATGGGTCCAATCTGTGTCGTTCTCAGTTACCATGAATTTGTGAGCATAATGGCCAGGAGACACTATTTTGCATAAATCCTCTCTGATATTAGGCTGCTACAGCCTTTCTGCCTCAACTATTGCAATATTCTTTGAGCTTTGAGAATAAGATGGTGTGATATAGATGTCTCAGTTAAGTTCAAATTGAAGCTTATTTTTATTTAGAATACAAAGAAAATTCTTACTCTCTTGTCATTATTTAACTGACAACAGGAAATGTCCCAGGAAGAGAAAGATTTGAGTATTTTATACATTTTTTTAAAGCTTTCAGTTGCTAGAAGTTGTTCAGTGTCCATATGAAGAAAAAAATAAAGAAGTGGATATCATTTTATATTTTCTTAATATTTAAAAGTTATTTTGGAGAATATCTTCAAAACTAAATTGATAGACTGGTAGCGTTTCCTCTGTATCTGCTGTAACCTTAATAGAAGGAATAATCTTACACCTTTTTTTACTATTGTAATACAAGGGGACTCTCTAAAACTGTTTTTTCTTTGTTTAATTTATTTGAATATTTCTGACATCATATACTGGGAGATGAGAGAAAAATACTAAAATTGTAGCAAGAGCCAAAAGAACTTTACAAACATTTTACTGAATGAATGAATTGAGAACACTTGAAAAAAAAAAGTCTTGTTTAGAGATAGAATGTATTAGTCTTTCTCTTCTATTTGCTAGCAGATATTTTAAAGTTCATATTCTATCTCAAGGAAGCAAATGGCTTAAATTATATGGATGTAGTTTACTTATGGCTTCATCATAAAGCAGCAGCAATAAACCTTATCCAATTGCTGTCTAATATTTTGAAATAGTAACTTAAACAGATAACGTAATTTGTTGACTATTATTTTTGTTTGAAGTAGGCTAGAATTTTTGTAAACATTGGAGGGAATATTATTTCCACATTTTTCACCTGGAGCTAATTTTATACACTTAAGTGAATATTTTTCACTATTGATCAAACTCTATGAATAAATATGAAAGGTAATGTTCTAGTTAGGATTATTATTGCTGTGATGAAACGCCATGACCAAAGCAACTTTGGAAAGAAATGGTTTATTTAGCTTAGGCTCCCACATCACTATTCATCATTAATGGAAGCCAGGACAGAAGCTCAAACAGGGCAGGAGCCTGAAGACAGGAGCCAACACAGAGGCCATGGAGGGATGCTGCTTATTGCCTTGCTCCTCATGGCTTGATCAGCCTGTTTTCTTATAGAACCCAAGACTGCCAGTTCAGGGGCAGCCCCACCCACAGTGAGCTGGGCCCTCCCCCATCAATCACTAATTAAGAAAATGCCATATGGACTTGCCTACAGCCAGATATTATTGATGTATTTTCTAAATTGAGGTTTCCTCCTATCTAGTGACTCTACCTTGTGCCAAGTTGACAGAAAACTAGCTAGCATAACTTGCCCCTTTTCTACTTGACACACAAACACATTACTATTAAGTCATAATCTTTCCTTTCCTGTTCATTCACAAGATCACACATTAAAAAAGACATCACAAGATGAAATATTTTACCCACTTAAAAGATCCCACAGCCTTACAATTTCAAAACTTTAAAAATAGTTTCTTTAAAAATAACTGGTCTCGGGGCGTGAGAGATGGCTCAAAGATTAAGAGCACTGGATGCTGGCTGCCCTTCCAGAGGACCTGAGTTCAATTCCCAGCAACCATATGGTAGCTCACAACCATCTATAATGAGATTTGGTGCCCTCTTCTGTTGTCCAAGCATACATGCAGGCAGAACACTGTATACATAATAAATAAATAAATCTTTTAAAAAAGTATATCCAGTCTCTTATTGTTCAAGATTATTTCAGCTATCCACTATCTGTTTTCCCATATGAAATTGACTATTGTCCTTCCAAGGTCTGTAAAGAATTGTGTTGAAACTTTGATAGGGATCATCATCCTTGATTTTAAGCTGCACTACAGAGCTATTGTGATAAAAAAAAAACCCACATGGTATTGATATAAAAACAGACAGGTTGGTCAATAGGATTAAACTGAAGACCAAGGCATAAACCCACACACCTATAGATACCTGATTGTTTATAAAGAAGTGAGAAATACACAATGGAAAGAAGAAAGCACTTTCAACAAATGGTGCTATTCTAACTGGATGTTGACATGTAGAACAACACAAATAGATTCATATTTATCATCCTGCACAAAATTAAAGTCCAAGTGGATCAAAGACATCAACATTAAGCCAGTTACACTGAACCTGATAGAAGAGAATGTAGGAAATTGCCTTGAATTCACAGGAGAAAGTTTTCTAAACAGAACACTGATAGCACAGGCACTAAGATCGATAATTAATAAATGAGACTTCATGAAACTGAAAAGATTCTGTAAGGCAAAGGACACAGTCAATGGGACAAAATAGCAGCCTACAGAATGGGAAAAGATCTTCACCAACTCCACAACTGACAGAGGGCTAATATCCAAAATATGTAAAGAACTCAAGAAACTAGACATCAACAAATTAAAAATCCAAATAAACAGATCTAAACAGAAACTTCTCAATAGAGGAATCTCAAATGGCTGGGAAACACTTAAAGAAATGTTCAGCATCATTGGCTATCAGGGAAATGCCAATTAAAAACAATTTGAGATTCCATATTATACTTGTCAGAATGGCTAAAATAAACAACTCATGTGACAGCTCATGCTGGTGAGAATATGGAGCAAGGGGAACACTCCTCCATTGCTGGTGGGAATGCAAACTTGTACAGCCCCTTTGGAAATCAATATGGCAGTTCCTCAGAAAACAGTTGATCGACATCAAGACCCAGCTATGTCACTCTTGGGCACGTAACCAAAGGACGCTCCATCCTACCACAAGGACACTTGCTCAACTATGTTCATAGTATCTTTACTCATAATAGTCAGACACTGGAAACAAACTAGATGTTCCCCAACTGAAGAATGGATAAAGAAAATGTATATTTTTTCCCAATGGAGTATTACTAGGCTGTTAGGAAAAAAAATGACATCATGACATTTCCAGGCAAATGGATGGAACTAGAAAAAAATCATCCTGAGTGAGGTAATCCAGACTCAGAAAAACAAACATGGTATGTACTCACTTATCAGTGGATATTAGCTGTTAAGTAAAATTTAATCACACTATAACCGACAAACACAGAGAGGCTAAGTGACAAGCAGGGTGATGGGGGTTGGGAGGTGTATGAATCTTTCTGGGAAGTGGAAATGAAATAGATTTTTCATATGGATTGGGATGGGTGGGCATGGGAACAGAAGGGATAAAGAGAGGGGGAGGGAGAGAAGAGTACAGGGAGAAATGACTGGAAGAAGGGGACATTTGGGGGGTGATGTGGAAACCTAGTGCAGTGGAAATTTCCTGGATTCTATGAGGGCGACCCTAGTTAGGACTCCTAGTAATGGGGGATATATAGCCTGAACTAGCTATCTTCTGTAAGTAGGCAAGGCTCCCAGTGGTGGGACTGGGACACCAACCCAGCCACAAAATCTTTGATCCACACCTGTCCTGCCTACAAGATCTGCAGGGGCAATGATGACTCAGAGCCTGGAGGAGTGGCCAACTAAAGACTGGTTTAACTTCAGACCCAAACCACTAGGGGCAGTCCATGTCCATGCCCAATACTGTCTGGATGGCCAGGAACTGGAAGCTGGGTGGCTCAGAGACCTAGAATAGAACCAAGCAGGACTGAACAACATCAAAAAGTCAGTGAAATGATTCCTAATGATATTCTGCCATACTCATAGATCACTGCCTAGCCCAATCATCATTAGAGGGACTTCTTCTAGCAGCTGATAAATGTGGATGCAAAGACCCACATCCCAACATTAGGCAGAGATAGAGAACCCTGTGGAAGTGGAGGAAGAAGGATTGTAATAGCCAGAGGGGTGTCGGAAACCAGAAGAACACAGCCCACATAATTGAACAGGGCCATAGGAGCTCACAGAGACTGAAGCAGCAATCATGGAGCCTGCATGGGTCTGTGCTATGTTCTCTGCATATGTGCTGTGGTTTAGCTTGGGTTTTTGTGAAACTCATAACAATGGGAGTGGGGGGTGTCTCTGACTCTTTTCCATGTTCTTGGGATGCTTTTCCTCCTACTGGACTTGATATGAGGGTTTATGGCATCTTGTTATGCCACGTTCTGTTGATATCACTGTGAGCCAGCCTGCTCTTCTATAAAGGGAAACACTGAGGGATAGGAGGTGGGGCTGGAAGGAGAGGAGGGAGATGAGGGAGGGGAGGTTGCAGTTGGGATGTGATGTATGAGAGAAGAATAAAAAAAGAAAAAAGAAAAGGAAAAAAATATCCAGTCTCTTTCAAATACCCAATTCTCTGTAAAACTCCAAAATCTCTTTTGTAAAAGTTTAATATCTCTCAATTGTGGGCTCCAATAAAATAAAATAAAAAACTTCATTACTTCAAAAGGGAAGAACCAGGGCAAAGTCACAGTCCAGACAAAGCAAAACAAACTCTAACAGGACAAATAACTCAATGTCCAATATCTGGAATTTTCTCACAATCTTTTGGGTTCCTCCAAAGAGTTTGGGTCACTTTTCCAGCTCTGCCCTTTTGCAGCATACACCTTGTCTTCTAAGCTCAGCAGCCTCCGCTCCACTGCTACTGCTGTTCTTGGTGGTCATTCCATGGTACTGGCATCTCCAAAATGATGGGGTCTTCTGCTGCAACTGGGCTGAACTTTCACCAATATCCTCTCCTAGGCTCTCCTCATGGTGCCAAACAAGCCTCAACTTCTTTGCATGACCCCTTCAATTCTGGACCTTCAACTGCTACTGAGGCTGCACCTTCTCCAATGGCCTCTCCTCGTCTCTCACAGTGCCAAGTCTTAGCTGCCCTCCATGACCCCTTTACATCTTCAAACCAGTACCCACCAGGGTGACTCTTACTCTACCAAGTTCAGCTGCCAGTGCAAGGTACAACTTTGGCTGAGTCTGGAACACAGCTTCCATATGCTGGCTCTCAGGAAACACTTTGCTTCAACAATGCTGGTCTCTTCTTAATCACCATTTAATTCTTAGCTCCAGTCTATCAGCATCAAGTATTCCAGCAATGCCAAGGGTTCACTTTTTCTGGTGTCTTGTTAATCACAGCTGATTATTCAGACACAGCTAGCCAGAACCACAGAATCTTAATTCAAAATAACAAATGGCCCAATAGAGTCTTTAAGTATCTCTCAAACTCCCCTATAGAACTTCACAAGGCAGACCTCCATTGTATACATTTCTCCAACACTCTTTTCTTATAAATTCCCACAAAATAGCTCACCAAGATTTGAACACTCAATGACTTTTCTCTCCCAAAGTTCCAAAGTCCTTTCACAATCCTCCCCAAAACAATAATGGCAAGTCTATTACAGCAATTCCCCACTATCCTGGCACCAATTTCTGTTCATCACTGAAGGAAGTCATGACAGAAATTCAAACAATGCAGGAATCTGGAGACAGGAGCTGATGCAGAGGCCATGGAGGGGAGATGCTTACTGGTTTTCTTCACATGATTTGCTCAGCCTTCTTTCTTATCTAACCTAGGATCACCAGACGAGGGGTGGCATCACCCACCCTAGGCTGGGCTTTACCCCATCAATCACTAATTAAGAAAATGACGTGCAGGCTTGCCTACAGCCCAATTTTATGTAGGCATTTTCTCAGCTGAAGCTCTTGCCTCTGTGATGACTCTAGCTTGTGTCAAGTTGATTTAAACCTAGCCAACATAGGTAATAACAAAGGACAGGAGAATTTCTGTTATTATGTGTCTCTTAGTGGTTTATTTATTAATCAGCTAATGTGGTGCTTCTTTTTCTGACAGCTTATAAAACTAATCAAAAGAAAATTTCATGAGCACCAAAGTGTTAGCTTGGAAGTAGATGTGATTCATTCCTGTTTGAAATGATGATTTCACATTCATTTTCCCAGTAATCATGATCTTTTTCTTGTTATCCCTCTTTTTTCTTCCCCTAGACTTCTTCACAAAGTAAAAGATGGCAAATTTAAAAATACGTATATAATTATCCAATAATGTTAGATATATCTAATGGTTATTTATAGTATGGAAGAATACATATTAGAAAGTAATATTCTTACCCTAAGTACTTCAGTAGTTTATCAGTTTTGTTTTTGGATACTTCTTGACTGAAATAATTATGTAAAAATTTAGATTCCTGAGTATGGCTTTGGCCATCATTGACACATTTGTCTTTTTTTTTTTTTTTTTTTGTTTGGTTTGATTCTTTGAGACATGCTATTTTCTATGTAGCCCCATTTGTCCTGGAACTAGCTGCGTAAAGCAGACTGGACTCTTACTCTTGATGCTGGCGCAATATTGTGCCCCACCATGTCTGGCTCCTTGTAATGTTTGTACTGTATGTGATGGCTTAAATGTGAATAGTCTCATAGAGTCATAGATTTGAATACTTAGTGTCTAGGGACTGGTACTACTTGGAGGTATTAGGAGGTGTGACCTTGCTGGGGTAGGTATGGCCTTCTCAGAGGAAGTGTGTCACTAGGGGCAGTCTTTGGGGTTTCAAGAGTTCAAGCCAGGCCAATGTCTCTCTCTTCCTGTTGCCTGCAAATCCTGATGTCAAACTCTCAGCTACTCCTCCAGCACCAAGTCTACCTGCACAGAGTCAGTCATGCTTCCCACCATGATGATAATAGACTAAACTCTTAACTGTAGGTAAGCTTCAGTTAAATGTTTTTCCTTATAAGAATTGCTGTAGTCATAGTGTCTCTTCACAGTAATAGAATACTGACAAAGATACTGGAAGACAAAGTAAAGTTTCTATTCCTACCCTATATTACCTCCATATAAATGAAGCATTATGAAAATGTAATTTCCTTCTTTAAGTGTGTACTAAAGTCACAATTATGGGCACAAAGTTTGTTTATTCCTGCTGCCAACAATGTACTTTTACTATTTAGGACTATAGTCTAGCTCTCACCACTGATCTTTCTCACCACTAATTAACCTATCTTGGGAAGGAAAACAGACACAGGACCGCCAAGATGAGGACTCTGTCCTTCCTGATTTTTGAAGACTTCAGGAAGTACTAAATACATTTCTGTTGGTGCTTATACATGTTTACCGTCGGCATCTCTGTATTTATCTATTGTCTGAAGTTAAAAAGATGTTAAACTTGGTTAATGTCATTATCTTTAGAATGTAATTAGATACAGACATTTTAGCTTTTGTGTATCTCATTGCTGCAATCCTAGCAACTATCGCTTTTCATTTTGCTTTAATTCTAGTGAGACAGCCAATTTCCAAAGATTCTTTTCAACCAAATGACTGATAAATATTTTTGAAAAGACAGCTTAAGAACATATAATGAGTGCAGACTACGTTATAGACAACTGTTATTTTGGAGATAAACAATTATTTTGCCCTAAGGGAGACTATAGTTATTACTTTCAAGAAGTACCAACATTTAAGACAGTGTTTTTTGTTCTTTTGCAGTTACTTCAAATTTTTTCCATTGTCCTGTATTTATTTGGTGAGGTTTAGTGAAGATTGGGATTCTGGCAGTTTCTTGTGACTATTCTTGATATCAGCCATGCATGCATACATGTGATCTTCACAATCTATTGCCCTTTCTTATTTAATTAGTTAGAGTTTGAACATGAAAATAATCTTCGAAATGGACTGTCTTATTAGAATTATATCAAATGACAAGTGGTAGTTGCTAGAATTGCAGCAGTGAGAATCAAAACAGAATCCTGTATCTATAATACTAAAAAAGAAACATTTAACTTTTCTGAAATCAGATCGAAAGCAGTAGAGAGACATATTGTATCAGATTTTCTTTTAAAGCCCTCGTATAAAGTGATAATCATATGCTATCACAAACAGATTTACATTTTAAATTCCAAACGGATTTGTGTAATCGCCATATTTAATATGGAGACATTTTAACAAAATTATCACAGAATCACAGCATTGCACTAAAGCCTCTTCTCCATACACCAAAAGCATCATGGGAGGCACTTGTCTAGGGATGGTCTGCCCAACCTTGGTCCAGAGCCACCATTGGTCTAGATACTGTTAACCAAGTCTGATTGTTTCAAAGCAACTTCTGCGATTTCTCAATTTTACTTTAAAAAGAAAATCAACACAGATATCTCTATTTTCCTGAACATTCATGGGTATTTATTAATAGTTTATCATCTTTTCTTGAACTTAGAGACTGTGAGACATATAGTCATCTCTATTTTCATCCTTTGTTTTTTTGTCATTCATTTTAAGAATCTAGGGAGGCTTGTTAGGTAGTGAGGTTCCCTGTTTGGTGATGCAGTATTGAGAAGTTGTGGGTCATTCACCATGACCAAGTGGGATTTATACATGGTATATAGGCAAACAAAAGTAGCTAGAATATGCCATGTTAATATGATAAAGTACCAAATGCATTAATATTTTATGTAAGAAGCATAGGAGAAAATTCTATTTCTTCATTATAAACAATTCTCTGTAAGAGAATTATTTAAATTCATTATAAAGAATTCTCTGTTTGGAAAACACTATATATCTACACAATAAAGGCCATTTACAACAATAAAGGAGACTGAATATCTTACTTAATATACAATATTATCTTTGGCATCTACCACAGATAACAACTCTAAATTTCCACATCTACTGACACTTTAGATCTCCTTTATTCTGCTCTCTAGTCATGTTTATCAGTTCTAACAAAACTATATATGCATATTGATCAAAATATAATGATGCCCTTGTGATTTATTCCAAGTAAACAAGCTGTTGAAAAAAAGCTAAAGAATATATTTGCAAAATAAATTTGTGGTTTTTTTTTCTTGATATATAAGCATTTTAAATATAGCAAGCGTGACTACCATTGAATCTGAGCTAAAAAGACATTCTGATGATGGCAAAGTCATGGTGGCAGGAACTTAAAGTTGGCATATTGCATCCACAGCAAGGAGGCAGAGAGAAAAAATGTTGCAGATCAACTCATGGAGTACATAATAAGAGACTTACAGAGAGATCTAGCTTCAAGATCACATTGAGAATCTTCCCACATCTGTTAACATAATCTACAAAATCCTTTACAAATGTATCCAGGGGTTTGTTTCCATTGTGATCCTAAATTGTGTACAGTTGACACTCAGGATTAATGATTCCACAATGGTAAACCCATCCTTTCCTACTACTGAGGACTACATCATTATAACCTTTCGTTTACTCTTACTATAGTACAGAACCTGTGTATGGCTTTAAGCACAAGGATGAGTAACCTAGATGTAAAAGCCCCACTCATTTTCTGTCTTTCCTTTTCTTTCTTCTAGTCTTTGGTTGAGCTAGGAATTGAACCCAGAAGTTTAGGTATGCAAGGCAAGCATTCTACCACTAAATTACAAATCCTACCCAGGCAATGTCTTCTTAATGTAAACGGTTTCCCATATTCTTGCACTGTCTTCATAATAGATGCTTATGAACTCTGTCTTTGTCTTTGTCTGCACACTGTTCTATACTTTTTGTATGACTGGTGGATTTAGAACAGAATATATTTGTTAAAGAATTTAGTCCAACACTTGGCAGACTGTCTCATCTCTTCTATTATTTAAGCCAAAGATGTTGACACAAGGCATGTTTGACTTACAAAAAAAACTTACAGTAAACAGACTACCTGATGGATTATTTACAAAAACCCTACATGTAGCTTTATTATTAACCATTTCCTCTGATATGGGAGCACATGAAGAAGCCAGACAAATGCTATCTTTTTACCTGCAAAGCTTCTGTTCAAGAGAAGATTATATGGACTTCTGCATGCATAGATTCTCCTCCATCTCATACCAGGTTAAAATTGTAGGGAGTATGCTGTGGAATAATGCTTTTGTACACTGGCTTAATAAAACGCTGATTGGCCAGTAGCCAGGTAGGAAGTATAGGCAGGATAAGCAGACAAGGAGAATTCTGGGAAGAGGAAGGCTGAATCAGGAGATGCCAGCCTGCCGTCCAGGGAGCAGCATGTAATGGCACACAGATAAAGCCACAGAACACATGGCAACATATAGATTAACAAAAATGGGCTGAGTTTAAATGTAAAAGCTAGTCAGTAGTAAGCTTGAGATAATGGCTGAGCAGTTTTAATTAATATAAGCCTCTGTGTGTTTTCTTGGGGGATGCATGTGGGAGAGATTTGTCCTGACCGCCTGCAGGCCAGGACACAGAAAAACTTCTGACTACAAGAGTAGATCATCTATTATAAAGAATTTTAATATTCTTTGGTATTTAATATAGCCTGACTACATGGCAATCACCAATTACGAAGCAAAATTCTTCTTCATGTACTAGTAAGTATTATGCCTGACAAACTAATCAATAAGATTTGTTGCTGTGCATTTGAATATAGATCAGGTTCCCTATTATATAGAAGTATTTTTATGTCAACAATATTTGTTGTGTAATTTGAATTGTACACTCCTTAGAAGTTGTGATTCTTTGTAGTCTTGAATATGCATAATCAATAAAGTGTTATATCCCTTCATGTTTTCATTCAATCAAGTGAATGAGTGTATGTGTGTGCGCCAACACAAGGACTTGAGGTTAGATACAATCTAATGATGGAATCATGTTTATTGTCATACAACCTAAATGAATGAAGTTAAGTGAAGTTAAGGCACATACTCTCCCTTGGTATACCTTAGAATTGCCTGTAAATTCTTTCATATGTGAAATTATATACAGGCAGAATCCAACTCACAAATTTTATTTTCTTAGTTTCTCAGGCAGTCAAAATTTAAGCAAGTGCAGTTAAAAACTTCCATTCTAGAAAAAGATAAAATACTTACTAAAATAAATCTACTACCCATAAAATACCTTATTTTCTTTTTTCATTGGGATAAATAAGACCACATTTTACTTCCATTCATTAGTTTTGGGCATACATCAGGAAATAAAACATTTAAGTACATCATAGGAAAAAAATAGAAACAAAGCTTTTCAGGTGCTTAGCACAATTTTATTTACTTTTATTTGACATATTTAATACAGGCTCCTAATGAGAAATCTAATACTTATGAAAGAAGACACACATTATTGTTAATGCCATATGCATTTCTCTAGACAGAGTATCACTGTAAGACTGTATCTATCCGCCTGCCCCATTTAACTTCTGAATTATGACTAGCATACTGTAACTTTTATTTGTGCTCATAAAGGGACTTGTTTGAAAGCATGTGATTATCTCAAGGCAAAATTATTTCAAACACTATATTAATAGTAAAAAAAATACTCATTTTAAAGTGAATGTTATGGGATATTGTTGTATAAAGGACATTTTGCATAAAAGCATTATGCTATAAACAATAGTAATTCTAATATAATTCCTAAAAAATACACACATGTGTAGATGTTTGTGTGGTGGAATAATTACACACAATATACATATATATAAACTATTTTAATAAATCCTATTTTAAATATTATATTCTTAAGTATAGTTTACAAAATTAAAAATATAAGGCTTGACCTTACCCAGAAACCTCTTGTACTAGGTTAGATACATGGACTTCCTCAATATGGGCCTATCTACTCTACCTGGGCCTCCTGTACCAGAATGACTTCCTAGGACTTTTACTTTAGGAATGTAGCTCACACAGCCTCTGGAAAAATAGGAATTATAGCTCCCCTAGCACCACTCTAGAATTTCTTGTACCAGTTCTACAGAGGAAAATTTGCACCTCAATCCTACTATTATTCAGTGTTTTCCTGAATGTTTTACAGAGCTCACCATAATGCTTAGTACAGAGATTTGAAAAAAATAGGGACCAAAATAAAACTCAGAAGATAATTTAAACACCTACTGTAGACAATAGAAAAGAGTGCTTTGGATTCAAATGTGGGGCATATAGAGCTAGAATGAACATTATATTTTGTATATTTAGTGGATGAATCTAAAGAGAAATACAGGCTGTTGGATGGTTCCAAGATAAACAGATTGCACAACTGAGAAATCCATGTTGAACTTTCTTCACTGAGATAGAAACAGGAGAAGATTCTAAATTGATATGGACAACTAAATTTTTCAGATGGGTAGGGTCAGCTTGAGATGTCTCACAGACATAAAGAGTAAGTTGTATCACAGTCTGTGCACAATGAAAGGATGACAGAAAGATCCAGGTTCAAGTTCTGTAAGAGTTTATGCAAAATTATAAATCAAGAGTTAATTTGATCTAGAAAAAATAAAGGTATGAAAAGGAGATATGTGACTTGGACCTCTGTGAATCAAGAATTTTTTTGGAAGAAGAAAAAGGAAACTTTGTAGCATTACCAATGCTTCAATTGAATAGCAGAAGGCAATGGAAACATTTGCCTCTGTAAACTCAAGAGATAACTTTCAAAAAGAGGATGAAAAACAATTTTGATGATAATTTTACAGACTGAAGGAATGATTCCCCCAATGTTTACTGATATCTTGTAAGAATGTTTTCCCAAAGGAAAGATGCAAACCCCCAGAAATAGTGAATTAACAAATAGGGTAGGAGTGAACAGAGCAGTGGCTGAACACCATGTTCCCAAGTTTTCACTGAGGACAAATGTAAAACTGATTGAAATGCCTCTGAAGTGAGGAAAACACACAATATTGAAAGGTATAAAATAGAAATTAGGTTGATAATGCTGTATGACAGCATAATAGTTCCAGTAAATATATATTAATGTCAGAATTTTTAAAAAAAATATGTGAAAAGACCTCATTGAGATAAAAAAAAGTCTCAAAGACAGACTTAGCTGAAAGAATGGAGTGCAAAATAAAGGAAGATATTAAAAAGTGGATTGAGTTCAGCTAGGAATAGAAAATCCTTCTCAAACACAAACCAGAGGAAGAAAATTGCTACTGAAAGGTTAACTGCAGCAGAACAAAGAACAGAAGAGAAAAGGACAGACAGACAGACAGACAGACAGGAAAGAAGAAAGGATAGAAGGAAAGGAGAGAGGGAGGAAAGAAGGAAGGAAGGAAGGAAAGAAAGAAAGAAAGAGAAGCTTGCTAAAATTTAGCAAAGAATATCTTTTAGAGAGAAAACCAAAGATAGAGAGGAGTGACAGGAAATTGAACAAGTGAATTTTTCATATTCTTATGTAAAGAATAGAAAAGATAAAACATCTGAGCAAAGAGATGGCAAAGGAAATGTACTCAATATTGAGGAAATGAGACTGCAAATTAGGAGGGGAAAGAAATGTAGGATGCTGAATAGAAAGGTGTTTTTAACAGAGGTTTTAATGAAAAACAGAATTGCTGTGGGATGATCCTTCTGTACACTGGAATATATATTACTATCATTGGTTAATAAGAAAGCTGTTCGGCGTATAGTAAGTCAAGATAAAGTTAGGTGGGACAATCAAACTGAGGACTAGGTGAAGAAGGGCAGAGTCAGGAGAGATGTGAGTAAGCAGCCCAAGAAACAAGATGGTAGAGGACTGGTAAACCTGAGCTACCGGCTGAACATTTTGTAATTAATATATAAGCCTCCGTGTATTTATTTGGGACTGGGAGGTCAGGACAGAAAGTGTCGTTTACATATAGCACTCCAACCTGGAGTCCATGCATCCATATAACGCCTGAGAAAGCTTTAAAAAAGGGGGGGAGGTTGGTTCTAGAACACAGAAATGGAGCCAAAAACAGCTTCTTAGTTCATGCCTCTCATGCAGGTCATGGTACAGTGATGCACCCACTAGCCACGGCATGAGGGCTTGAGCTAATCCGCATGGCAGATTCCCGCCATCTCACATGGGCTACAATATAGAGAGACATCTCCCAGGTGCATGCTGCATGGCAGGTCTAAAGTTTTTGCTCATACAGACAGAAAAGGTTACAGATACACAGCTGTAGCTGAAGTTTTTCTCTCCAGGTCCCGCCAAGCCCCAGCAGTCCCGTGACCCACTTATAAAATAAACACACAGACGCTTATATTATTTAAACTGCTCAGCCATTAGCTCAGGCCTACCATTGTCTAGCTCTTACACTTATACTCAGCCTATTTCTGTTAATCTATATGCCACCACATGTTCCATGGCTTTACCTGTTGTCTTTACATGTGGCTCCCTGGATGACAGGCTGACGTCTCTTCCAGACTTCCACCTCCCAGCCTCTCCTCTCTGTTTGTCCCACCTATCCTATACTTCCTCTCTGGCTACTGGCCAGTGTTTTATTTATCAAATCAATCATAGCAACATATATTCACAACATACAGGACATCCCACAGCACAAAGAGTGTCTCAAAAAGAAAAAAAAAAGAAAAGGAAAGAAACGAAAAAGTGGGATGGATAGGTATAAGATATTATGGTAGATTATTTTATATACTAGTAAACAAATTTAGTAAAATAGCAGCCTTAGATAATTTGCACTGTTATGGATTCTTCTATGTTGATACAAATGTAAACTATTTTTATATTCCTGTTTAAGATAATTTGTATATTGATACAAATACAGAACTATATTTGTTATAATGTATATATATTTCTACTCTTATTTGAAATATTTGTATATTGATACAAATGTAAATTTATATCTGTCATACTATATGTATGTTCTACCTCTGTTTAGGATATTTTGTATATTGATATATATTTAGGATTATTGTCATATTGTATATTGCACTATACATTCCTACCTCTGTTAAAGATATCTTGTGCATTGTCACAATTTTGAAGTCATTGTCCTTTACCGTACATTTGCTTACAGACTGTTTACCTTGTTTACATGAAGCCTTAGTCCTTAGGTTATTTAGGTAGAGAAGACTTATAGATTTATAGTCACCTATGCTTGTCATCTCTATAGTTATGTTAGTTAGGTTATCCAGATTTACAGATACACAGGTTGGATGGACAGGTATTCTTCAAACACTTCATGGACCTAGAGAATATGGCATTTAAATAACTTAGAATTCTGTTGATATGAGATACAATTGCTCCTGGAAGCACCAATTTGATCCAGAGAGAATGTTGGGCTTCTAAGACATTTCCATTTGGAAGTTTGCTTTCTTAGTACAAAATGGCCTATTGGGCAAAGAACTGCCCTTGCCTCAACTGCTGACAGTACGAGTGCTGTTCTTTCTGGACAAGCGGGACGCAAAGAAAAGTGACTTCTGAACTCTGCCAAGACAGGGTATGATGGTCTTTCAGAATTCCTGCTTCTGAAAATGGTCTGTCAGATACTCTAGGCCTGTAGCCAATTTGAATGCACCAACAATACTGAAAAACATTAGGTAACTGTCCAGACTGCCAGCTGTCTCTGTCTACTCTTGCAAGACTCCCGAAAGTTGCTTGCATCCATCTTCCATTTCTCAGGTATCATTATATTCCTTCTCAGGTCTTTGATGAGATTGAAGACTAGCAGTTATACTCACAACTTAGTATATATATATATATGTATATATATATAATATCTTAGAACATATTAAGTATTAGATTCAGGTTCTTTAGGATAGGACATCTTTTGGAATGATCTTTGTAACATGCCATTTACCTATGCTCTATACTTCTCTGAATTTTAGTGTGTGTTTCTTGCTTGATATTGTTCGCATTAGTTGTAGTTCCATCTTATCTAGGTCATTATCCTTTATTACTCTTGGACAATATTTGATAACCATTCCTTTGTATATAGTCTTGGATTAGGTTAGAACCTTCTTATTTAGACAAAAGGGGGAGATGTAGTGGGTAGCTGTTCCAGCTTTGACCTGAAAGTACCACCCCCTTTGAGGCTTCAGTAACTGTCACACCTACAAGGTGGAGCTGAGAGAGGACCCCTGAAGACCCGAGATCTGGATGGGCCAGCACACTTGGTTCCTGGATCCTGGACGTTGGAGGTAGACTGAGTAGAGTTCTCCAGAGAACACTGCTGGACTGCACTACACCTTTCCCAGACCCTGTAACATATCCTTTCACTTGTAAGTTACCCCACAAAATAAACCTCCCTTTTAACTACATGGAGTTGCCTTAATATTTAAACCAATACACAGATTCAGACAAAAAAAAAGGGCCTTTAAAAGGGTCACAGTATGTTTGAAAAATGTACATAGGCTTGGGAAAGAGAAGAAAAAAGGTAGAGACAGTCATAGATTTAAAGAATAATCTAAAAATAATGGTAAAGTCCTTAAAAATAGAATAATAAAAAACTATAATAAGTCACATAAAGATGGGAAATACACAGAGAATATGGATTCTATATTTTATTGTGTTGTCTTTATATTTTTTGATGTTAATGAGCAAATAATAACTACTACAAAACCTTGGATTATGGAAACTACTATATTAAACCAACCTATATATTTTAAAAATATCTTGACTTCAAAATTTAAGTCAAAAGATATGTTAATTTGGGGGAGAGGTTCTGTTTTTATTTCCATAGGAAATGAGAGGCTATGGATTCATTCTGGATTAAGGAAAATGAAGTTTAACAGAGAAAGTTCCCCTGAAATCCTTACTACAGACACGAGAAAATAAACCTAAGGTAACTACAAAACACATGATGAATATTTTACCTGCTCAAAAATAAAACAAAAAATTATTTTGGCTGGATTGTGTACAATTCACAATGTATATTTGTATTCATATAGATATGTATGTTACCTTTAAAGTTTATGAAATTTCAGAACACAGGGACTAGACACCAATAAAAACAGGCCAGATGATCCAACATCCAAAACAGCTTCAAGGCCAATGACTGAGATGATACAGCCTCACAAAATACTCCAGCAAAGACTTATATTATCTTGATTTTCTCATTATCCCTCGAAGATTACCAGCACCCACCAATCAATAGGAAGCAGTCTAGAAAACTATGCCCATATTCTCAAAATATTGGTTATAAATGTTTGTTTTCATTTAAAGGGGGTTGGTTACAAATTGTTATTTGTCATAGTCAATCTCTTTCTAAAAGAAGAAAGGGGGTTATGACATAGAAACTATGAAGGGAAAGGGTATATTATTATGATGGGAAAAGGGTAGATTATTGAATGTACTTTAATCCAAAAAACAACTGTTAATCTTAAAATATTTTACATTAGGATGAATTTTAGTTTATTGATACAAATTTAAAGTTAATTTTGTTATATTGTATGTGTATTTCTAATCTTGTTTAAGGTTTTATGTTTATGCAGCTCAATTAAAAATGTAATGTCTAAATAAGAAATACAGATTAATAGTCATCTATAATAGTCAAACTTATAGTCATGTTAGTTAGGTTTTCTAGGTTTACAAAGATATATTTCAGATAGATAGATAATCATCAAACACTTCAAAGAGTCCCGAATATGGCATTTAAAATGTTTTAATAACTTAGACTTTTCATGACAGTAGCACGTCTGCTCCTGGTAGCTTTTGCCATAAGGAAAACAAACTCCATATGGAGTTTCTTCTATGCCCATCATCTTTTCTGCAGTTTGTTTTATGTCAAAAGCTAGTCATGTGGGCAAAGAAACTTGTGGGAGACCAGCTCCCACTTTTTCCCCAGGGTACTCTTGAGGAGAAAGGGATAAGAGATTTAGATAGAAGGATAGAGGGGAGAAAAAAAGATAGAAACACAGGATAGCCTCGGGAGGGCCTGGATCCTAATCCACCAGCCCTTACTGTCTCTTCTAAAGGGCTATTTATAGAAATGCCAAGGGGTGGAGCAAAGACCTCCACTAGCTCAGCCAAGTGTAGATCCTTCCAATCACCTAGAAAACCATACACATGGTCAAGCAACCCTTTAATGCAGCTCTGCTCGCTAAAGCAAGCTCAGATCTCACTAGGGACTTTTGTGGGCCTCCACAGAAACTGCCCTTGTCTCAATTGCTGACAGTTACTGTTCAAACTGGACCAGTGGAATGCAAAAAAGGCATTTTTTGCCAAGACAAGGTAGGACAAATTCCCTGCTTCACAGAAAAGTCTGTCAGATATGCTAGGTGTGTAGGCCAAAGGTGGATGTCCCAATGTTACAGAGAAACTTTGGGTGACTGTCCAGACAACCTGATGTTCCTGTCTTTAGGTAAAATTTCATCTGTCTGGAGTCTTTGATGAAGTTGAAGACTAGATAGTCATAGTTATAATTTTTCTTAGTTATCATGAAAGGGTAAATTAGATATAAAACTTTGAACTCACTAAGGCAGGATGGATAATTGAGTATTTTCTCTGATTTTGTCAAATACAAATAGACTACATATTGTAACTGTAATTCTTGCTTGATAACTCTTTTGTTGTATGCAATTTTACTATGTTAAAGTTCAAACCTTCCTTTTTGATTAGACAGAAAGGGGAAGATGCTACTAGATGATACTTCTGTAAGCTGTGAATATGTATTACTCCCATTGGTTAATAATAAAGCTGTTTGACCTATAGAAAGGCAGGATAAAATTAGGACAATCAAACTGAGGACTGGGATGAAGAAAAGCATCAGGAGAGGTGTGAGGAAGCTGACAAGGAACAAGATGCTGGAGAACCAGTAAAGCCATGGGCCACAGGCAATACTTAGATTAGTAGAAATGTGTTAGAGATAGTAATAAACCGGAGCTAATGGCCGAACATTTTGTAATTAATATATAAGCCTCTGTGTATTTATTTGGGACAGAGCAGTTGGGACAAAAAGGAATGTTTACATAGAATCTAAAATGCTATGAAAAAAATAATGAAAAGATAAAGTTTAACCACTCTAGTATTCATACCATTATTTCAAAGATAAAAAGACATTGAGAAATCTATTAACAATGGGGGAAAGGAAAAGTAAATATTTATGTTAAAAATATTATAAATTACTATCAAAACATAGCCCCCAAATGCAACAAGAAAATATTTGCAAAGTTTAGTTGCAGATAGGGCAAGAATCTGCACAGTAATAATATCAGGCAGTGTTGAATTTGATGCATTAGGCATTTAACATGCAAGTGTAGGGGAGGAGTGGGGAACTCTACGCCATAAAATTTTATGGAGCACAAGTATATTGAATCAAAATACAGAGTACAAAGTCAACAGGGATTCAAGAAAATATTTATAGGATCAAAATAGTAGTAAGACTAGACTTTCTTGCAGTTTATGATACTTAAAATTACAAAAACATAACAAGGAAAGAGAAATAATGAGTCAGTTCAGGTGACTATCACAGGCAGAAGAAGAGCAAATTCAATCTATTATCAAGAACCTGTGTAGGCATCACTTAGAAAAACTGAAGGATATTAAGCTTCAGAATAAACTTGTGCAAATTCTATTAAGGGAAATTTCAGTAACCACTTAAAATACAATGTAGTGAGAAATTAACTTTAAAATTGAAATAGCCTAATGGGAAAAGAAAACTATACTCAATAACATTTAGGAAGAAGTATTATCTTTAGATAATGTATTAAAATAATTTAAAAAAATCTGTCAGCATGATCTCTGTCAAAATACTGGACACCTTTCTTTTGAGAGGAAGAAGATATTAAAAGTCCAGTGCTAATATTTCCACTGTCACTTTGTAAATATAGTAAAGGGGAAATGCTAAGTATGAGCAATTAAATACAAAAGTAGACAATATGAGTTTACAAATACATGGGGCAAAAACCAACTTTAGAATGGATTAATAATTTCCCCCAAGTCTAGGTCACCTTGCAGTGATACTTGAACATTCTTGTTTATAGCTGCCCTGTCCACAACAGCTAAGATATGGCAAGAATCAGCCTGGATACCTACCAACAAATGAATGGGAATATATGTGCACAATAGTTTTATTTATCTTTATCAAAGATAGAAACTTTAACATCTACAGAGAAATGGACAGAAGTGAAGATCATCATGTTAAGTAAAACAAGCCAGTCAAAGAGACAAATATTACTTGTATCTAATTTGCATAATCTCAATTTAATTATGTATGTTGGTCTGTGTGCACATGTACATATATCCATGACACATATCCCATGAAAGTAGAACAGAGACTATGGAATCTGAAAGGATGAAGGGATCATAAAAGGAAGAGAAGGACTTGGAGACAGTAATATGGAACTGAATATGAACAAAGCTCAAAGATATGTCTGTATTAAAACTCAAAATTAAACTCATTGTTTTGTTATTAAAACGGTCAATTAAAATTTTGAAATAAAAAGCTACTAGCATCAGAAAACTTCTGTAAGCTAAAAATCAGAGTAAGTCTAAATGGCCTTGGGTTTGATGCAGACTTTTATGTCATTATACATGAATTGATAAGCTGAACATTAAATTGCAATGTTAAGGAGCTTCATTAACACAATAACTAGTGTGTCAGCACTATAGTTTGCTATGTGAAACATAATGACAGTAGAATAAAAAAGTAAGAGACATACTGGAAAATGTCTATGAAAGACATCTCTGATGGAGAACTGCTGTCCAAAATATTGAAAAATTCTCAAAACTCACCAATAAGAAAATGGATACTTCAATGGAATCCAATTGAAGACCCTGATGTAAATCCACACACCTTTGACCACCTGATTTTTGACAAAGAAGCCAAAATTATACAATAGAAAAAAGAAAGCATTGTCAACAAATGGTGCTGGCATAACTAGATATTGGCATGTAGAAGAATGCAAATAGATCAATACCCATCACTCTGCACAAAATTCAACTCCAAGTTGATCAAAGACCTCAACATAAATCCAGTTACACTGAACCTAATAGAAGAGAAAGTGGGAAGTAGCCTTGAAAGCATTGGCACAGGTGACAACTTCCTGAATATAGCACCAGTAGGACAGACACTGAGGTGGACTGTAGAGACCCACAGAGGTTTCCTAGTGAGAACTTACTCAGGGTTCAAGAATCTGAGCTTGCTTTGCCCAGCAGGGCTGCATAAGGGGATAATTTGACCATGGGCATGGTTACCAGGTGTTTGGAAAAATCTACACTTGGTTGTACAGTGTACTTTGATCTAGCAAGGGGGAGGTCTTTTGCCCCACTCCTTGGAATTGTTATAAAAAACCCTTTTGAAGAGGCAGAAGGGACCATTGGGTTTTGATTCAGGTCTTTCCAAAGCTATCCTGTGTTTCTGTCTTTCTCCTCTTTTCTATCTTTCTATCTAATATTTTTTTATCCCTCTCTTTTCCTAAGAACCCTTGAAAAAATGGGAGTTGGCCTCCCACAGACAACAATTAAAAAATGGGACCTCCTGAAACTGAAAATCTTCTGTAAAGCAAAGGACACTGTCAATAAGGCAAAACAGTAGCATATAGAATGGGAAACGATCTTCATGAACCCCACATCAGACAGAGGGCTGATCTCCAAAACATATAAAGGACTCAAGAAACTAGACATCAAAATACCAAATAATCCAATTAAAATTGGGGTACCAATTTAAAAAGAGAATTCTCAACAGAAGAATTTCAAATGGCTGAAATACATTTAAAGAATTGTTCAACATCCTTAGGCACCAGGGAAATGCAAATCAAAATGACTCCAAAATACCATCTTACACCTGTCAGAATGGCTAAGATCAAAAACACAAATGGCAGCTATGTTAGAGAAAATATGGAGCAAAGAGAGTTCTCCACTGCTGATGGGAGTGCAAACCTGTAGAGCCACTTTGGAAATCGATATGGTCATTTCTTAAAGCATTTGGAATCAATCTACCTCAAGACTCAGCTATACTAATCTTGGACATATACCCAAAGGATATTCAATTATACTACAAGGATACATGCTCAACTATGTTTATAGCAGTGTTATTTGTAATAGCCAGAACCTGGAAACAACCTAGATGCCCCTCAACCAAAGAATGGTTACAAAAAACCATTTACACAATGGAGTATTACTCAGCTGTTAAAACAAAACAAAACAAAACAAAACAAACAAACAAACAAACCAATGACATCAAGAAATTTGCAGTCAAATGGATGGAACTAGAAAAAAAATCATCCTAAGTTAGTAATGCAGACACAGAAAGACAAACATGGTATTACTCACTCTTACATGGATATTAGGTGTAAAGTAAAGGGTAACCAGGCTACAATCCACAGCCCCAGAGAGGCTAGGTAACAAGGAGGGCCCAAAGAGGGATGCATGGATTTCCTTGGGAATGGGAAATAAAAGAGATCTCCTAGGTAAACTGGAGGCCATTGGTGGGTGGGGTTGGATTGGCGCATGAGAGATCCAGTTGGGAGAGTTGGGGATGGGATGGAGGGGGCCAGTAATGAAAGAGATGTCTTGATAGGAGGTGCCATTTTGGGTTTAGGGAGAAACCTGATGCCAGTGAAACTCCCAGAAATCCACAGGGATGACCCTCAGGTAAGACTCATAGCAATAGTGGAGAGGGTGCCTGGACTGGCCTTCTCCTGTAATCAGATTGGTGACTACCCTAACTGTCATCAAAGAGCCTTCATCTAGTAACTGATGGAAGCAGATGCAAAGATCCACAGCCAAGCACTGGGCTGAGCTCCGGGAGCCCTGTTGAAGAGATAGGAAGGAGGGATTGTATGAGCCAGGGTGGTCAAGATCATGAAGGGGGAAACCCACAGAGACAGCTGACCCGAGCTCACAGGAGCTCAGGGACTCTGGACTGACAGCTAGAGAGCTTGCATGGGACCGAACTGGGCCCTCTGAATGAGGGTGACAGTTGTGTGGCTTGGTCTGTTTGTCAGGCTCCTAGCAGTGAGATCAGGACCTGTCCTTTGCACTTGAACTGACTTTTGGGAACCTATTCCCCATGCTGGGTCGCCTCATCTAGCCCTGATGCAGGGGAGGAGCTTCGTCCTGCTTCAATTTGGTGTGTCATGTTTGTTGACACCCATAGGAGGTCTGCCCCTTTCTGAATGGATATGGAGAAGTGGATGACAGCAGAGACGGAACTGAAGGAAAGGAGGGAAGGGAAACTGAGGTGGGTATGTAAAATAAATGAAAAAAAATTAATAAAAAATAACATCGTGAAATGGATGGAACTTGAAAAAAAATCATCCTGAGTGAGGTAACCCATCCCCAGAAAGACAAATATGGTGTTTTAGTTAGGGTTTCCATTGCTGTGAAGAGACACCATTACCATAGCAACTCTAATAAAGGAAAATATTTAATTGGGGGACTTAAATTTCAGAGGTTTAGTTGTTATCTCCATGGTGGGACATGGTAGCATTCAGGCAGACATGGTGCTGGAGAAAGATCTGAGACTCCTACATCTTGACTCATAGGCAACAGGAAGTAGTCTGCAAATGGGCATGGCTTGAGCATATATGAGAATTCAAAGCCTGCCTCCAAAGTAACATACTTCCTCCAACAAGACCACATCTACACCAGCAAGGCCAAATCTCCTAATAGTACCACACTCTCTTTGGGGGCCACTTTCTTTTAAATCACCACACAGGGTATATCCTCACTTATAAGTGGATATTAACTGTCAAGTAAAAGATAATCACTCTGTGTTCCATAGACCCAGAGAGGCTAAGCAACAAGGATGGCTTAAGGGATTCCAGGATCTCCCTGAGATGTGAGAATAGAATAGATTTTGTGGATGAACTGGGGGCAGGTGAGGTTGGGAACAGGAGGGATAAAGTTGGGGGGCAGGGGGAGAGAAAATACTGGGAGAAATGAATTGGGGAACATTTCAGAGGCAAGGTAGACACCTAGTGCAATAGAAACTGTGGAATCTGTGAAACTAAGCCCAGCAAAAACCCCTAGTAATGGGGGAAACAGAGTCTGAGCCCACCATCTTCTGTAACCAGGCAAGGCCTCAAGTAGAAGGATTGGGACACCAACCCAACCACAAAACCATTGACCTACAGAATGTCCTGCCTGCAGAGTATTCTGGAACTGGAGCCTAGCAGAACTATCATCAAAGAGACCACAAGGAGCCATCCAGCAACAGATGGAAGCAGACACAGAGTTGTACAGCCAAACATTAGGCAGAGCTCAGGTAGTCCTAGGAAGGAAGGGGAGGGAGGGTCTAAGCAACCAGAGAGGTCAGGGACACCACGAGAACATGGCCCACAGAATCAACTGACTCATGGGTACTCATAGAGACCAGGGATCCTGTAGGGGTCTGACCTAGGTCCTCTGCATATATGTCATGACTGAGTAGCTTGATGTTTTTGTGAGATTTCCAACAGTAGTAGTAGGAGCTTTCTCTGACTCTTTTGCCTGCTGGTAGGACCCCTTTCCTCCTACTGGGTTGTCTTGTCCAGCCTTGATGTGATGGTCTGCGCCTGATCTTACTGTAGCATATTATGCTGTGTTTGGTTGATGTCCCTGGGAGGCCTGTTCTTTTCTAAGGGGAATAGAGGGTGGGGGGAGGGGGGAGGAGGTGAGGATTAGAGGGTAGATCTGGGGGAGCGAGGAGGTGGGGGAGAGACTGTGGGGGACAGGGAGAGAAAACTGTAGTAGGGATGTAATATAAGAGAGAATAATAATTAAAAAAGCATTTTCTTAAAGAAAGAAAACATAACTTATTAGCTATCTTGTCAGAGAAGATTCACAAATTGCACATATAAACATTTTTAATATGTTTTAAAGTTTTAATATTACATGACATTGTGCCTTAACCACCTCCACCCCCACCAACCACTACAGAGTCCTCTGATGAAAGATTATTCACATTTGCACTAAGAGACTTTCTGTCATTGAGTTGAATTCCAAGTATCTACAAAGTCCATCACACTGTGTCATGGTCATAATTCTCACTCCTAAGGTCATACAGGAGAACTGTGTTTAATCAGTGAGACAAAAAGTGACTTCCATAGGGAAGGTAGTTAACACATCATACTTGAAGGGCATACCTCCATAAGCAATAGGCTTGTTAAGAAAAGATGGAATGTCATGTGGAATAGTGAATACTCCAGGGCACACACTTCCTTTGATAACTAAAAACAGTGCCATCCTTCTGCAGTGCACATGGAGGATAGGATGTCCAAGGGATGAACAGGGTTCAGCACAGGCCAAAACAAACAATGCCGAGGACTCTGAGCACTATTACATTCGTAATCATTCTCCCAAAGATATATTACATGATTTGTGCTTTAAACAGGTTATATACTGGTTACTGTAATGAAATCATTGTAAAGTACTAACCAAAAATGAGTAGCAAAGAGTGGTCTAGCTTTATAAAAGTTTATAGCATTATTAGAGCACAGAGATCAAAACAGCCCATGTTTTCTTTCTAGTCCTAGGATCTTCCCAGGCTATCCAAATAGGAGGCTTTCTGATACCAGGAAATAAACATTGTTTCTAGGGAAGAAAAGTTTAGTATCTACAATTATAAAGACCCACAGTAGGCATATTAGTATCTGCTGTTATAGAGGAAGACAATAACTGACCTGTAAGAATGAGATCTCACATTAAAAATATAATAATTCACAAAATACTTTGAGAATAAGCCTTGGCAATCTGTTGAAGTTCAAAACAAAGAAACCCCACTAATCTCTGTGGTATAATGTTTTGCATAAAATTGGAAAATGAGTGGTTGGTTACCACCAGTGTACGTATGCCACTATTTCACCCTTATGTTTACTGTGCCATGCTGGTCAGTGCTGTGGTTCATACGTTTCATAGTTAGGTAGGACTGTTGGTTCCTTCCTTCCTTCCTTCCTTTGGAAGCTTGCATGGTGCCTTCTGGTACTATGAAAGCTAGTCCTTAGGGAGGAGGCATCCAGGTCAGTTCCAGCTCAGGGCCCTTTGGATTCTGTGTCTAAGTGCAGAGTGTCTTCAGTAATAGGGATTTACCTTCCACCTCTGGGGGTACAATCAAAGGAAATAGCAATTGCCTGTAATTTTTGGGAGTCTTTTGGACACTCTTGACTAACCTCGAAAAAGAGGGCTTCTCATGCCAAGTGTTGAGATTTATGTTAGAGGATCTTTGGCTCTTGGAGGGAGCATGGTTCCAAACCCCACCCCCCCACCCCCCCCCCCCCCCCCCCCCGCCGGGGACAGGGGACAGTGCCCTATTTTAACTAGGTGAAACTGTGGAAGCCTCGGACTACGGCAGGGAGCCAGCACTCAGGGAGGAGGGGGGACGCCCCACTCACAGAGATTTCGCTGGTCTGGGGGCTAAACTTGCTGCTGAACTGAGACCGGATTACCTCCTTTTCAGGAATGGAACCATGTAGGTTTTTTCTGGTTTTACAGAACTCTGCAGGCGGTAACCTGCAGCTTCAAGCGCCACCAGCTGGGGAGGAAGCTGAGGGCGGGAGCCACCCAGGCCTTTGGAATTTGCACCCTGTGAGCGCCAGATATTGGTGAAATTATTAAGGCCACTCCACGTAGTTAAAAGGGAGGTTTATTTAGTGGCGTAACTTACAAATGAAGGGATAGGTAGATTGCAGGGTCTGGGAAAGACGCAGCGCAGTCCGGCGGTGTTCCCTGGAGAACTCTGCTCGGTCTACCTCCAGCGTCCAGGGTCCAGGAACCAAGAGAGCATCCAGCATCCAGATCTCGGGTCTTCAGTGTCCTCTCTTGTCCCCGCCTTGTAGGCTTGATGGTTACCGAAGCATCAATGGGGGTTGGAACTTCCAGATCAAAGCTGGAATGGCTACCCACTACAGAAACATTTTCATTTTAACCAATAAATCTCTAACTGGACTTAAGACCTGCTCGACAAGAGGGAAATCGTGTCTGATTCTGGAAACCCAGCCAACTACCTAGAGCGAGTGAAGTCATGGATCTTGGAGGAGAACCTACAATGGCCATTTTACTAAACCAGGGTAATTCCCAACTACTTTCTAAATATTTGCCTTTATGCAGGTCAGCATAGTCCTTACCCCTCATCAAAGAAACTTCTCTTTGCAACAGAAGGATGCCATTTCAGAGTGGGTTGTGAAGCCCAGTCCTAATGGATACATTTATAAAACAAGTCTTTCAGCTAAGGCTCAGGGACCACTGTAGAAGATGGAGTGGAAAGATCAGAGAGTTTGTTGTGAGGATGTAGTTCCTAGTACTGTCAGAAGTTACAACCATGAGGTCTCACCAACATGACTACCCAAACATGAGCTAAACAAGAACAACAACAGTAGACATGCCAGAATGAATGAAGAAAAGCTCACTGGCCACATCACTACACAAAGAACTGTAGGCAACTAAGAAATGCTAAGAATGGGAGAGAAAGCCTTCCCCAGGGAAGAGCACACTGTTTGGTTATCCAATACCAAATAGTCTGTTCTGAAAACATACACACAAGTAATA
>CABHPH010161744.1:21716-39949 GCA_902168325.1 Peromyscus nudipes | reverse complement strand
TTTTCCCTTTTTTTGAGACACTTTTTCTTTTCTTAAGGAGAATACTGAGTTTAATATTTTCTTCTACCCCCAACCCTATAACCATCATCCATAACCCTGAGAAATATGAAACTTAGGGAGAAGGGGCATCGTTTTCTTAGAATTGTTTCTCCCTTTTAACTACATGGAGTGGCCTTAATAATTTCACCAATATTGTGGCATTATGTAATAACAACAGAAAATATGGTAATGCTTAATATTGATTGTCAACTTGACAGGCTCTAGAATCACCTATGGGGGCGTGGGGAGCAGACAAACCTCTGGGCACACCTATGTAGAGTTGCCTAGATTAGGCTAACCTCTGGGCATGCCTGTGAGGAATTTTCTTGATTAGGTTAGTTGGAGTGGGAGGACCTACCCTGAATTTAGAGTCAGGTGGAGGTGGGGGTGGGAGCATCTTCTAGTTGTAACCTAGTTATAAGAAGGTCTGAGGGAAAACCCTTTGCTTTCTGCTTGCTTGTCTCTTGCTAGTGAATACTGCTGCTGCTGCTGTTGCTGCTACTGCTGCTGCTGCTGCTATCCTTAGCTGACATCAGAAATCTTCCACAGAGACCAGTGGCTCTCAGGAATCCTTCAGCTCCAGGTTGAGATTGTTGAGGCGTCGAGCCTTGTGGACCAAATAGCTACCTGGTTCCTCAGCCTCTCCAATGGGCAGGTAGCCACTGCTGGACCATCCAGCCCATCTCATGTAAGTCAGCCTAATAAATCCCCCTTAATATATATCCATCCTGTCAGTCTGTTCCTATAGAGAACCTTGACTAATGCAGGCATGTGCTACAAGAACATTTAACTGTTCTCAATCATCACATTCATTGGTGGCAGAACAATCGTCATTCTGAGGCGTTTGTGAGTGAGTGACGTGGGAGGAAGTAAATGTGTTTAGGTGGAGAGCCAATTCCATCATCTCCTGAGTGCTAGAGATCTAGAATCATTGACATAGAAGAAAGGAAATACAGATATGCAATGGAGGTAATTATGAAAAACTTCCTGTAACTCTGAATATAACTTAGAAATTACAATATGAGCACATAAAGTATGTTAACTCTAAAATCAATATAGTCTTCTAACTCTTCCCACTAAAGAGGCCTGGGAATAATCAATCTTGAGTATATAAGACTGCCTCAAGCATCCAGGTTGGTTTTTATTTTTTGGAACAGGGTCTCATTATGTGCCCTACACTCAAATGTGCATCTTTCTGCCTCAGCCTCCTAAGAGATAGGATTACATCCTTCACCACTATGCCTAGCTTTAACTAGGGTCTTGAAATACTATTTCTCAAAAAAGAGACGAGAAAATATTAGAGAAATGGCCAGCTGCAGGTCCAGGCAAGAAATGTATAGTATAAGCCTGCAACCCCAACATATAGACAGTAAGGAGGTAACAAAAGACCATTGGTGT
This sequence comes from Peromyscus nudipes, assembly GCA_902168325.1. Taxonomy (NCBI): domain Eukaryota; kingdom Metazoa; phylum Chordata; class Mammalia; order Rodentia; family Cricetidae; genus Peromyscus; species Peromyscus nudipes. The sequence continues at coordinate 38,512 of CABHPH010161744.1, read as the reverse complement.
CAGGTCCAAAAGTGCTTAAGATCCCACTTGAAGAGTTTCCTCTGTTCAGAGAAGAAAAATTTGAACTTCAACAGCAATAATTTATTGAAATAGAGTGAAACCTACCAGATATGCTTAAATGTGTGAGTTTATGATATTTTAAAAGTAGGTGTGGTCATGTAAGCTCCAGAACTGGTTCATTATCTGGAACGGTGGTAAATAAATGCCAAGACAGTGGCATTTGTCTTTGTCATCTTGCAGAAGGGACACCACTGAGTGACCATATCATAAGTGAATAAAAGCATCTCTCCATGACAGCACTTCAACAGTTACATAAGTTAATAAAACAAGCGATAGAAATTATAGAACTAAACTGTCGCCATGTTGTAGACCCCAGTGAGTTAATGGATTCAGGAATAAAGCATCAACTTCAATAGTGGGCAATAGCACAAGAGGGGAAGAGGAAGGGAGATAAGAGGGAAGTGGAAGGGAAGAGAAGAGGAAAGGAAGCAGAAAGAGGAGAGGGAGAGAGGGAAGAGGAGGGGAAAGAGGGAAGGAAGGAAAAGCAGACACTATGTGCTTCCCGATGAAAGAACACACCATCAATAGGTTCACCAAGGGGACTGGAAAGGAGAACCATGAAACTCCTGAACTTCAGCTGCCAATATTCAGGTTGCACAGAGCTCAGAGCACATGCTGAACTGCACCATGAGTACACACACAGCCAAACACGAACCAGAAAACCCTATGTGCTGTGTCCTGCTGTGTTAGAACAGGGGTCCAGGGATGGGAGGACCTCTAAATCCAATGAGACACAAAAGGCGTTGCAAATGGTTTTAAGTGATACGATTAAACTGTGGACTAGGAAAGCACAGTTAGATGATGGGACCCTGTGAAAGCCCTGAAAACTAACAGCTGTGAACATCTAACTAACACCGTTCACTTGTTCCCTCCTTCATCAAACACATATGAGCTCCCATGATGTGCCTGGATAAAACTCAGGAAGCTCAATTTTGAGTGAAAGAGACATAGTTGCTGCCTTTACAGCACTTACTGTGTAATGGGTCAAGCCAACATGAGTTGTAAACACATAGCGAATGTATGATCACAGCCATGATGAACTCTCAGAGAAGCCCAGAGGTCTTAGGTAGGGTTTCTATTGCTGTGAAGAGACACCATGACCATGGCAACTCTTTTAAGGAAACATTTAATTGGGGCTGGCTTATAGTTCAGAGGTTTAGTCCATTACCATTATCATCATGGCAGAAACATGGCAGCACAGAGGCAGACATGACACTGGAGAGGTAGCTCAGAGTTCTACATCCAGATCAACAGACAGCAGAAAGACAGTAAGACACTGAGCCTGGCTTGAGCATCTGAGACCTCAAAGCCCACCCCAAGTGGCACATTTCCTCCAACGAGGCCACACCTCCTAATAGTGCCACTCCCTATGAGCCTATGGGGGCCATTTTCATTCAAACCACCACAGCAGGCAACTTCATATGAGGTGGAATCTGAGCTGAGCTGTGAGGGAAGAATAGAAAGAAAGACCTTCAGAGCAGAGGGCAAAGCTCTGGGGCCACATGGAAGTTAACTGAGAAATTCTGAGATGTCCAGGAGAGCAAGGGGACACTTACAGGTCAAGACTGAAAGAATATGGTGGTGACATTCCTTGTGCCCTCCTAAAAGCAACCACCACCTGCCTCTGTGTCTGTGACAGTTCCCAAACCCAGCTGTGTGCCTGATTCATCTTGGGAACTTGAACATAATTTTCTCCCCTGCCCAACACTGTGACTATGTAGCTTGGGTGAGCTGGGAACTTGCATTTATACACAAGTGCAGCTGGGCCTTGCACCTCCCAGCCCTGGAGACCTGAGGCTAGAAGCAGCTGAAGTGGGACATAGCCTTGAATTCATTCTCAGCTCCTCAGTGTGCTCATTTGTCAAGTGAAAGCTGGAAATTCTACTGTCTGGAGCTGGAGCAGGGTTGTACAAGATAATATTTGCTAAGAACCAACTCTGGGCTTTGTACCTTGGTCTACATCCTATGACTATAATTAAGTTCAAGCATCTTATTTCTATGAGGGATATTTTTAGAAGAAAAAAACTATTTTTATTACTCTTAAAAATAGCTGGTGATTTGGGGGACACCCTGCATTGCATCCTTCCCAAACTCAGGACATTCCTATCCCCACTTCTATCCCTCCCAGAGAACAGGAAACTTAAGGTCAAGGCTATTTGAAATCTCTACCCACCCATCCCACCCCTAGCAATGATCTATTCCAAGATGCCCATATGCACGAATAATCTTTCACCTAAAAATAGACAGTGGGCACAGCTCCATCTAGATTGGATTTCACCTCTTGTTTGTACGGCTGTCAATCTGGCAGCCAGCACTAGGCTATAAATTATCTTCTTGAAAATCTTCAGCAATGAGAGGAAGGGCTCTGGGGCATGGATTCTTGGCAATGGAACAGTTATGTGGCCAAATCTCCAGATCTGAAAAACTGAGCAACAGGCTTGTTTGCGCCACTGCTATTTATTCTTGCAAAATCAGCATAAACTCTTAGGTCGTTGCAGCCAGGAGAGAACTGCAAAGGCACATTCAGTAGATGGATGTGAGAGGAGAGTGGAGGACTGGAGTTAGCTTCTATGTGTTGCCCAAGCTGTCCTTAGGGCTGGTGTCTAGTGCCTTCACTCAATTCTTTGGTTTTTGTTTTTTGTTTTTTTTTTTTTTTTTGGTAGAGTTTGCTTTGTATTTTGAAACAGTCTTATAGTGGCCTCAAGCTCAACTCTAACACACATTCTTCTTCCAACGCTGGGGTTTACGGTTATGTGTCATCATGCCTGGCCCAGTGTATTCCTGCATGTGCTTTAGCAGAGAAAAGGGTAATATCTGAAGTCGGATCTGCCAGCAGCTCTCTCTCTCTGTCTGTCTGCTCTAAGCATCTCCGTCTCTCTAACCTAGTTTGCTAATGTTTCAGGGTTTTCTGAGCCAGGCCCTCTCTTTCAGGCCAGCTTTTCCCCACACTATAGACCTAGGAGCCTTCCTTTATTTATTTCAACACAACGAGCATGAGACAAGTGGGTGCCACCACAGTACTAGAGTTTCGAAGTGGCTTAAGAAGAAAGCAAAGCAGGGCGGGGAATGGGAAAACTTCACTAGAGACCATGTACTCAGCCCCAAAGGTCCCATGCCAGCAGCCTCACTTGGCTCTACCCTGCTGCCTAGTTGCCCTGGCACTTCCCTGTCCTGAGCTAGAAGCCCTTTCTCCAGGTCCTTTTTACCCAGATCTGAACTCTCCCACCCTCTCCTGTCCCAGCATCCACATCACAGTCACCTTTGAGAACTCTTTCCTGGACCTAGAAATGCAGACTTTTGTATTACAAATAATAGGCAGAGGACTGGATACCTAAGCCCACAAATACTCAGACCTGTCAACGAATCCTCACATTCTTTATGTAAGATAGTATGGTGTTCTCATATAACCTATGTGTGTCTTTTTGTATATTTTGAATCATCTCTAGAGGACTTCTAATACCAAATACAATGTTAAACCCTATGCAAACACTTGTTCAGAATGATCTAGGGAATAACAACAAAAAGCAAAGTCTGTATATGTTCAATGCAGGTGCAATTTTTATTCTGCGTATTTCTGTTGAATCCACTGATGCACTTGAAGATACCAACCGTCCTTCCTGTCTCAGTCTGGAGCACCTACATGGTGTTTGCTTCCTGTGTTCAGAGGTTGCTCAATAACGAGAGACAGATGGGAGCTTGCTTCTACCTTAGGATCATGAACTCTTTCCAGCCATGCTAGTGTCTTCTAGCTCCAGCTTCAGAAATACACTGATGGCATTTAAACAATAGCAGCTTGCCTGCTGGTGTCTTCGGCCTGCCATTTTGCTTCTCTCCCAACCCTGTGGAACTCTTCCAGGGATTTCTACTATGTCTGGAGCTATGGACTCCGTATAGTCATGTCTCAAATGTAGTGTGACCCCTGTCTTCTGCCCTAGAACTTCTGCCTCTACCACAGGCTCTGGGACTCAAGCATTGGCATTTGCCTCCATAGTTCCATTTGAAACTCAGAAGGGAGATATGCTGCCACAGAAGAGCTCCACCTAGGGACCAAGTCCTGGGGAATAATCAAAGGAAAGTTAGATGTGCCCTGGGCACACACCTGTCATTCAAGTGTCATCACTTATGGGAACTGTGGGGCCTCATTCATGCCATAGAGTCCACATCGGAATTTCAGCATGAAACATGAGAAAGGAAATAGTCAAGAAAAGATCTCATAGACACAAATATTGGCAAATAGGACTCCAAATGCAAATATATATAGGTAAAAGCCAAACGGCAACAGAGGGGAAATGTCTGAGTCCTGTCTCAAGGCTGCAGCAATAACTTTGCAGGTTTTGTTTGCCATCTCTATATTTGAAAAATCATGTTATTTCTAAGAAATATTTTATAGATTCTGAAAATGTGTAGAACTGACTCCCTCCACTAAATTTGTTCTCATATATCTGTTTCCTAGCCCTTGCTGTGTTTCTTCATCCTCAGCCAATGGTCTTTTCTGGCCATTAGCTCCAGCACACAGCTCCTCATTTGTCTACCAAGCAACACACTCCCCCAGCCCCACACCCTCACCATGTACTTAGTCTCCTCCCCCTCCCACTCACTCTTCCTCTGACTTGCTTCTCCCCAGTCCCACCTGCTTACAGACTGGCTCAGTGTCTCCAAGCACAGGCAAGGATGCTAACAACATAGAGTATGTAAAGAATATGACAGAAGATCTAAATGAAAGGACTTGTGAACCATTTTCAGAAGCTTTTAAAAAGAATCCTGTTGGGCAACACACAACTTTTATACAGATAAACAAATCTTTAGCCTGAAGAAATAGTCATACTTTATTAATTTGTTCTCTGAATAGTTGGGGGATGTTAGCTAACTTAATTATACAACGAGTAATGCTTAGAAATAACTTGGACTTTTTGGAGCATTTATTAGTCCTGAAGGACACTCCACGTGCCAAACATTTGTTGGACATTTTTCACATGTTGTGTTTTGGAACAGAAGAAACAAATTTAATAAAATTGAGTATATTGAGCGTAAGGGCACAAGTCCCTTTAGAGTACTGTGGCAAGATATTGAGCTGTTTCTTCCACTCATGTGGAAGTTATATTGAATTAACTCAAGGGGCTAATAGATATTATCCTCAGTTTCAAGCTGAAAATTTAATATGATAATTAGCATACAAAATTAATATAGGAACACAACTTTTCAAAGCCAAACACTATAAAGTAGCCAAAGTGGACTCCATATTTGCTCTGAATATTCTCAGTAACTGGAACGAATTGTGGTTACCTGAAAATGAAAATATGGGATAAGCCATGAGTTGGTATTTGAGGAGACACTATCAGTGAAAGCTTAATGGGGTCTTTCATATACTCTGAAGAAACTTTTCATGTATGTCTCTCTAAACAGCCCAGCCTCAATTAAAACCAAAATAGCGTATTCTGAATGACTCTAGGTGAATGAGAAACTAACTTCAAATGTAACTACAAGATGGAGCTCAGACTCAGAGCAGATGGGCCTTTGGATGCCAAGGCTTATGTGGACGATAATGTTATCATCACTGTGGCAAAACCCTACTCAGTGTTCTTAGTGTTTCTTGGCAGCTTGGACTCTCATGCCTTTCCTGGTCCCCCCGGCTTTCAGAGGTGCTTACGGCCTATCATCTTGCAGACTGCAAAAAGTTCTATCCAACCCTCTAGTTCAATGTTTGGCATCTTGGCTTTTATCTACAAGACTCCACTGCAAACTTCAGCCTCTTCATCCATCTCCACTCTCCAAAAATAAAAACTAATTTGCATCGGGATGCTCACATCAGCCATGTGACTGACTCGTCAATGGCAATGACACACGATGCCACTCCTGTCTCCCTCTCCTTCCCTGACGTCCTCTCAATAGTGCCAGGGGCCCCTCCTTGTTCTCACCCCAACAGTCTGTGGAACTTGGCCCTGTCCTTGGGGCTGTGCTTTCCTTTTCATGGGGCACATTAAACATTTTCTTCCCTTTAAATACAAAGTTGTGTCAAAAGGAACCTGAGGAACTGAGTTTCTCAATCTCATTGGATAATCATGGCTGGATGATTTGACAAGGGCAAAGGCTTTTTTAGGAGCCAAGAGATCTTTTTGATTGCACATAAACACAGAGGGAGGGAAAGTAAAAAGTCAGCCTCAAAGAAGTTTGGGTCACTATATACATAGAATTGCTGAAAAAGAGGGTAGGCTGGAAGCAAAGGTAGTAGCACCCCCATGGCAAGGCATTCTGTTCCTTATTGTAGCCTGGGGAAAAGGCCCAAGATCCAGGATGGCCAGATTTTCTCCCATGTAAATGCAGAGGTAATTTCCCCACAGCTTCCTGCTTCGCCTTCCTCATTGATGATCTAGACTGCTGAGGCCCATGTGTTAAAAGTCTTTCCAGACTGCCAGTGTTCATCTTCTCTTAAACTTCAAGTTTTAAAGTGATGCTTGTCGGTGTGAGGACCAAGGCCAAGTGGAAGTAATTGACCATGTCTGAGTTCTCAGGGTGGCCAGTGGCCCTGGTAGACACCCAGTCACCAAGCATCCACACCACCACACACATCCACCAGCAGCTCTATTCCAGCCTGCCTCACATCAGCCTCTCTTTCCAAACCAGTAGAAGACAACACAAACCTTCTACCCAGCAAGACCAAAGTTCACATCTAACAAACTATTTGGAGGGTTTAGAAATGAGTTGTAATGTGAACAATGCCTCTGGCCAGAGAACTGGGATGATTTTCATCCCTCTTTGCAAGAACTGTTATAATTGTTGTCATTAATAATTCTATCATATGCTGTTTTATTATACTACATATCACTGATTATTAAATCAAATAGTTGCTAAGTGATTATAGTATTTGCCCCAGGAGTTCATTTAATCCTATCAGGTGAGAAATATTCTTGTTCCCATTTTAAAGATTTGTTTTTTTACTCATGTGTATGTGTGTGTGTACATATGCATATATGCATGCAGGTGCCTGAGGAGGCTACAAGAGGGTGGTAGATGCTCTGGAGCTGGAGTTATAGACAGTTGTGAGCCACTTGATGTGGGTCTGGGTGGAGCTAAACTCACCCTAGTTTCTATCTTCATCCCTATTTTCTAAGACCAACTCCCCTTGCCATCTCTCCAGGCCTGTCAAGTCCTGCTTCTCACGTCAGCTAACAACTTCATCTTATGTCGCCCAAAAGTAGAAGTCATCAATCAGCCTTCATTTTTCTGTCTGCAAGACAATTCCATCTTCCTACATCCAAATGCACACTTCCTCCTGGCTTCTTCTTGCTGACTGTGCTCTCTCTGTCCATCCTGTGGCCTGTTACCTCTCACTTTCTCAGGGCTTCCCTTCTGCACGAGTCCCTTTCCATGGGGCTATTACCAAGCACATAAGATGAACTAGTGTTTCCAGGGTTCAGGCAAACTTTTCCCAACTCTTTGAGTCTCCATATAACTATACCCCAAGTGTTTGGCACCTGTTCACAACATTATGTCTTGAAAGAATTATTTTAGCCAATCTCCACTTCCTCTTGTTCACCTTTCCCCTGACTCACTCCCATGAGGTGCAAGTTAATGAGTGAAGTAAAGAACTGGCATTCTAGTTAATAAAGAATGAGGGAAGTGTAAATCACTACAACACAAACACTATGGTAATAGTAAACATGGGAACATTCACTTATGAACCCCAAATCAGTTAGGGAGCAGTTGCAGTGACCTTGTGTTAGCTACACCAAGATCCTTATCAGTTACAATAGGGAAAATACTAAGTTTTTTATAGTGGAGAAGCCCAGCTGAACCCTCACAGCCAAGATAAAGTGGTAGCCCATACCCATGATTCAATGCCCTGAAGGAATGTTCTTGACAAAAACAAGTAGCCATCTAAGCATGAGAAAACTTCAGGCAGACTTCAATGAAGAGACACTCTGTAGAATAATTTAGCATTGCTCTTATAAACGTTAAGATCTACATTTTGTGCTCCTTCCACCCCAGCCAAATCAACTATACCCTGTGGCACCAGTGAGCACCAGAGCCATAAGCCCACCCCTGCACCAACTGGGAACAGTGACCACTGGAGCTATAAGCCCCCTCCTGGACCAATTGGAAACAAGAACAACCACAGGAACCAGAGGCCCCACCTGGACCAATTGGAAGAAGAGTGACCTGGAGCCCCACCTATTCGGATTAAAGGAAGAAATGGGTAGACGGCAGTGTAAGAACACATTCAACAACATAAAGAGCAATATGGTACCATCAGAACCTAGTGATCCTACAACAGCAAGACCTGAACATCCCAAAGCAGATGATCCAGAAGAAAATGACCTTAAAAACAACTTTATGAAGATGATAGAGGCCCTAAAAGAGGAAATGAAAAATTCACTTAAAGAAATGGAGGAAAAGACAAACAAAAAATTGGAGGAAATCAAGAAATCTCTTAAAGAAAGTCAAGAAACCCAAGAAAAAAAATAATCAAACAGGTAAAGGAAACAGTTCAAGATCTGAAAATTGAAATAGAAGCAATAAAGAAAACACAAACTGAGGGAATTCAGGGAAAGGAAAATCCAAGTAAACAAATAAGAACTACAGAGGTAAGCATAACCAACAGAATACAAGAAATGGAAAGAGAGTATCTCAGGCATGGAGAATACAATAGAGGAAATAGACTCATTGGTCAAAGAAAATGATAAAATAAAATTTTTACACAAAATATTCAGGAAATCTGGGACACCTTAAAAAGAACAAACCTAAGAATAATAGGGATAGAAGAAGGAGAAGAATTCCAGCTCAAAGGCACAGAATTATAAAAGAAAACTTTCCCAACCGAAAGAAAGACATGCCTATGAAGGTACAAGAAGTGTACAGAACACCAAATAGACTGGACAAAAAAAAAGTCCTCTCATCACCTAATAGTCAAAACACTAAACATACAGAATAAAGAAAGAATATAAAGATCAGTGAAGGAAAAATGTAAAGTAACATATGAAGGCAGAACTATCAGAATTACACCCGACTTCTCAATGGAAACTCTGAAAGCCAGGAGGTCCTGGACACATGTTCTGCAGATACTAAGAAACCATGGATGCCAGCCTAGACTACTATACCCAGCAAAGCTTTCAATCACTGTAGATGGAGAAAACAAGATATTTCATGATAAAAACCAGATTTAAAGATTACATATCCACAAATCCAGCCCTATAAAAAGTACTAGAAGGAAAACTCCAAACCAAGGAAGCTAACTGCAACCTCCAAAACACAGATAACCTCACATCAACAAATCCCAAAGAAGGGAAACACACACACTACCACCAAAAAACAAAACAAAAACAAAACAGGAATGAACAAACACTGGTCATTAATATCCCTTAATATCAATGGTCTCAATTTGCCTAAAAAAAAGACACAAGCTAACAGAATGGGTATGTAAACAGAATTCATCCTTCTGCTGCTTACAAGAAACACACCTCAACATCAAAGACAGACATTACCTCAGAGTAAAGAGTTGGAAAAACACTTTCCAATCAAACAGGCCTAAGAAACAAGCTGGTGTAGCTATCCTAATATCTAACAAAATAAACTTCAAACTGAAATCAATCAAAAGAGATGAAGAAGGGCATTTCATATTCATCACAGGAAAAATCCATCAAGAGAAAGTCTCAATTCTGAATATTTATGCCCCAAATACAAGGGGGCATAAACACACTTACATTTGTAAAAGAAACATTACTAAAGCTCAAATCATACATCAAACCCCACACACTAGTAGTAAGAGACTTCAACACCCCACTCTCACCACTGGACAGATCTGCCAGACAGAAACTTAACAGAGAAATAAGGGAACTAACAGATATTATGACTCAAATGGACCTAACAGACATCTATAGAACATTTCACCCAAACACAAAAGAATATATATTCTTTTCAGCACCCCATGGAAACTTTTCCAAAATTGACCACATACTCAGTAACAAAACAAATCTCAACAGATACAAAAAAAAAATTGGAATAACCCCCTGTATTTTATGGGACCACCATGGCTTAAAGCTAGAATTCAACAACAACACAAAATGCAGAAAGCCTACAAACTTATGGAACAATGCTCAACTGAATCACCACTGGGTCAAGGAAGAAATAAAGAAAGAAATTAAAGACTTCCTAGAATTCAACGAAAATGAAGGCACAACAAACCCAAACTTTCACGACACTATGAAAGCAGTACTAAGAGGAAAGTTCATAGCTCTAAGTGCCTACATAAAGAATTTGGAGAAATCTCACACTAGAGACTTAACAGCACACCTGAAAGCTCTAGAACAAAAAGAAGCAAACTCACCCAGGAGGAGTAGATGACAGGAAGTAATCAAACTAAGACCGAAATCAATAAAATAGAAACAAAGAGAATATAAAGAATCAATGAAACAAAGAGTTGGTTCTTTGAGAAAATCAACAAGATAGATAGACAAACCCTTATCCAAACTAACCAAAAAGCAGAGAGAGAATATCCAAATTAACAAAATCAGAAATGAAAAGGGGGACATAACAGACACTGAGAAAATCCAGAGAATCATTAGGTCATACTTCAAAAACCTGTCCTCCACAAAATTGGAAAATATAAAAGAAATGGACAATTTTTTGACTAGATACCACATACCAAAATTAAATCAAGATCAGATAAACAATTTTAATAGACCTATAACCCCCAAGGAAATAGAAACAGTCATTAAAAGTCTCCTAACCATAAAAAGCCCAGGGCCAGATGGTTTTAGTGCAGAATTCTACCAGAATTTCAAAGAAGAGCTAATACCAATACTCTCAAAATTGTTAGAAACAATAAAAACAGAAGGAACATTGCCAAACTCTTTTTCCGAGGCTACAGTTACCCTGATACCCAAACCACATGAAGACACAACTGGGAAAGAGAATTACAGACCAATCTCCCTCAGGAACATTGATGCAAAAATTCTCAATAAAGCCGGGTAGTGGTGGCACACACCTTTAATCCCAGCACTTGGGAGGCAGAGCCAGGCAGATCTCTGTGAGTTCGAGGCCAGCCTGGTCTACAGAGTGAGATCCAGGATCAGGCACCAAAACTACACAGACAAACCCTGTCTCAAAACCGCCCCCCCCAAAAAAATTCTCAATAAAATACTAGCAAACCAAATCCAAGAATGCATCACAAAAAAAAAAAATCATCCACCATGATCAAGTAGGATTCATCCCAGAGATTCAGGGATGGTTCAACATACGAAAATCTGTCACTGTAATCCACCATATAAACAAACTGAAAGAAAAAAAACACATGATCATCTCACTAGATGCTGGAAAAGCCTTTGATGAAATCTGACACCCCTTTATGATAAAGGTTCTAGAGAGATCAGGAATACAAGGAACATACCTAAACATAATAAAGGCAATTTACAGCAAGCCAACAGCCAACATCAAATTAAATGGAGAGAAATTCAAAGCGATTCCACTAAAATCAGGAAAAAGACAAGGCTGTCCACTCTCCCCATACTTATTCAACATAGTACTTGAAGTTCTAGCTAGAGCAATAAGACAACAGAAGGAGATCAAGGGGATGCAAATTGGAAAGGAAGAAGTCAAACTTTCACTATTTGAAGACGATATGATAATATGCATAAGTGACCCCAAAAATTCTACCAAGAAACTCCTACAGCTGATAAACACCTTCAGTAATGTGGCAGGATACAAGATTAACTCAAAAAAATAGCCCTTCTATATACAAATGATAAATGGGCTGAGAAAGAAATCAGAGAAACATCACCCTTTACAATAGCTACAAATAACATAAAATATCTTGGGGTAACCCTAACCAAACAAGTGAAAGACCTGTATGACAAGAACTTTAAATCTTTGAAGAAAGAAATTGAAAAAGATATCAGAAAATGGAAAGATGTTCCATGTTTGTAGATAGGTAGGATCAACATAGTAAAAATGGCAATCTTATCAAAAGCAATCTACAGATTGAATGCAATCCCCATCAAAATCCCAATGCAATTCTTCACAGACCTTGAAAGAACAATACTCAACTTCATATGGAAAAACCAAAAACTCAGGATAGCTAAAAAAAAATCCTATACAATAAGGGAACTTCCAAAGGCAATATTCCAAAGATGCATCCCTGACTTCAAGCTCTACTATAGAGCTATAATAATAAAAACAGCTTGGTATTGGCATAAAAACAGACACATTAATCAATGGAATCGAATTGAAGACCCTGACATTAATCCACAAGCCTATGAACACCTGATTTTTGACAAAGAAGCCAAAACTGTACAATGGAAAAAAGAAAGCATTTTCAACAAATGGTGCTGGCACAACTAGATATCTACATGTAGAAGAATGCAAATAGATCCATATCTATTGCCATGCACAAAACTTAAGTCCAAGTGAATCAAAGCCCTCAACATAAATCCAGTTACACTGAACCTGATAGAAGAGAAAGTAGGAAGTAGTCTTGAACACATTGGCACAGGAGACCACTTCCTAAATACAACACCATTATCACAGACACTGAGAGCAACAATTAATAAATGGAACCTCCTGAAGCTGAGATGCTTCTGTAAGTCAAAGGACACTGTCAATAAGACAAAAAGGCAGCCTAAGAATGGGAAAAGATCCTCCTCACCAACCCCACATCCAATAGAGGGCTGATCTCTAAAATATATAAGGAACTCAAGAAACTAGATAGCAAAATATCAAATAATGCAATTTAAAAATGAGCTATAGAGCTCAACAGAGAATTCTCAATAGAAGAATCTCAAATGGCTGAAAGACATTTAAGGAAATGTTCAACATCCTTAGCCATCAGGGAAATGCAAATCAAAAAGACTCTGAGATACCATCTTATACCTGTCAGAATGGCTAAGATCAAAAACACAGATGACAGCTTATGTTGGAGAGGATGTGGAGAAAGGGGAACACTCCTCCACTGCTGGTGGGAATACAATCTTGTACAGCCACTCTGGAAATCAGTATGGTGTTATCTCAGAAAATTGGGAATCAACCTACCTCAAGACCCAGCAATACCAGTACTGAGCATATACCCAAAAGATGATCAATCCTACCACAAGGACATCTGCTCAACCATGTTCATAGCAGCATTATTTGCAGTAGCCAGAACCTGGGAACAACCTAGATGCCCTTCAACGGAAAAATGGATAAAGAAAATGTGGTACATTCACACAATGGAGCATTACACAGTGGTAAAAAAAAAAAAAGTCATCATGAAATTTGTAGGGAAATGATGGAACTAGAAAAAAATCATTCTGAGTGAGGTAACCCAGACCCAGAAAGACAAACATAGTATGTACTCACTCATAAGTGAATATTGGATGCAAAGCAAAGGATAACCAGGTTACGATCCACAAGCCCAGAGAAGCTAGGTAAAGAGGAGGACACTAAGAGGGTCACACATGGATCACCCTGGGAAGGGGAAAGGGTTAAGATCTCCTGGGCAAACTGAGAGGGGGCATAAAGGGGAGGGGAGGGTAAGGGAGGGGAGGTGGGAACATGGGAGAGAGATGGGGAGGGAGAGCAATGAAAGAGATATCTTGACAGAGTGTACCATTAAGGGGATGGGGAGAAAGCTGCAGCTAGGGAAAACCCTAGAAACTCACAAGATTGTTCCCAGCTAAGACTCATAGCAATGGTGGAGAGGGTGCTTGAACTAGCCTTCCCCTGCACTCAGATTGGTGTCTACCCTAATTGTCATCATAGAACCTACATCCAGGGACTTATGGAAGATGCAGAGACCCACGGCCAAGCACTTGGCCAAGATCCTGAAGTTTAGATGAAGAGAGGGACAAAGGGTTGTAAGAGCAAGGAGGGGTCAGAATCATGATGGGAAAAACCACAGGAATAGCTGACCCAAGCTAATGGGAGCTCATGGACTCTGAACTGACAGCTGGGGAGCCTGCATGGGACCAAACTAGGCCCTCTGAATGTGGGTGAAAGTTGCGTGATTGATGTGTTTGTGGGTCTGCTGGCAATGGGAATAAGACTTATCCCTGGGTACAAGAACTGGCTTTTTAGCCCCCATTCCCTATAGTGCGATGCTTTACTCAACCTTAATGCAGGGGAGCGGGGCTAAGTCCTTCCCCAACATGGTATACCAGCCTGTGTTGACATAGAGGGAGGCCTTACCCTCTATGAGGAGGGGATAGGGGTAGGATGGGGGTATGTGGGGGGAGCAGAAAAAGGGAAGGGAGGGCAACAGGAGTTGGTATGTAAAAGGAAAGAAAAAAATTTAATAAAAAATTATATAAGAATAAATAAATGAATAAATGTCAAGATTTGCAAGATGATGATTAAGAAACAACTACACCTGATAGAGAACACACCACGCCCAAAGGCATTGTCAGGCACTAAACAGAACAAGATGACTAGGAGGAAATTTGTTTCACGTTAATTTGCTGCTCTTTTTTAAACTGTAGTAGTGTTGTCTGAGTTGCTAACATTGGGAAGCTGGGTGAAAACTGTATTATGTTCTCTGTGCTATTTTTGGCACATCCCTGTAGGTATGCAATTATTTACAAATAAAGCATTAAAAAGCAGGGAAATAGATCAGAGTCTCCACGTGACATCTTCATTAAAGACTTAAACAAAAGCTCTTTGGAAGTGTTAGTTTGACTCTTGAGAGCAGAAGAGAACTGAGAGGTGGACACTTTGCCTCTGTAGAGTCGTAAGTGCTCTGTCCAACCCAGTGACATTATGCTTTGATTGACATCATCTCGGCTTCTCATACATGTTGTCCTTTCTCACATGAAGCTGTGAAGATTACTAATACCAAAAAATACATGTCACTTCTTTCTGGCTGTATCAGGACACCATTTGTCCAATGTCATTTTGGAGATGCCCATCTCTTGGTCCCTAATCTCCAGCCACATCAGGCAATCACCTAAGATATCTTTCTCTTCCTCTTCTTTAAAAAAAATTGTCAAAATAGAAACAGTTCACAAATCTTTCTGTCAAAGTGCATAGCCTAGGCTAGCCCTTGCCATGAACATCTGAGTCTGGTCTTCAGATAAACCCATATAAAGAAGGAAATAAATTACTGATTGCATAGAATTGTCCTCTGACTTGCACACATGTGCACACCCTGACACACAATAATAATAAACTTTTAACAGAACGTGTGAACTTCAGCATAATATAAGCTGCTTGGTTTGGGGGGTATAAACTGATATTTCAGGAGTATCTTGACTTTTTATAGACAAGAGATATGTTATTAAATATTCCATTATAAGTTATCAAAAATAAATAAACAAAAAGGCTCTGACTACGGCACTTGACAGTTGCCATAGAGCATCCTCACCATGGCAGATTTGACTGTGTTGAGACAATACCAGTGAAGGTGAATTCGACCAGTGAAGCACACACCAGCACGGCACAGCTCTAAGGTCTACAAAGTTCCCTCCTATCCCCTGTAGAGGGTTACAGCCTATCACAGGATCCTGTGGGGTGATTACTGTGTCCAGGTGGTTCTGTGCCTCTTATTCTCAAGGCCCCGTTGGGATTCAAGGTCCTGATTCCATACATGCTGAACATGCTTCTCAACCCATGGATACAGACAAGGGATCGTCTCTTTCTGCATGTCCTGCAGACAAGCTCCACTCATCAAGATGATTGTCTACAAAATTTCTGAGCTGTGTGGAAAGCACGTGGCTCCTATAACTTAAGAGCTTTCTGGGGTACTTTGAGCCATTTGGTCCAGGCTCTTTTCACACATTGCTGCCTCTGCCTCTGACCCCTCTGCCCACCTGTCCTGGCCCTATGGTGGGCTGCTGGGCCTCTTCAGCATTGCCCTGGGTGATATCCCTGCCTTCCAGCCTTACTGTTAACCAAAGGGGGTCACAAAGGTATCTCAGTGACTTAGTTTGCTTTCTATTACTGACCAAAAGCAAACTGGGGAGGAAAAGCTTTATTTGGTTTACACATCCATGCCACAGCTCCCCATTGAGGGAAGTCAGAGCAGAAACCAGGAGGCAGAAACTGAAGCAGAACCTCAGAGGAGTGCTACTTACTGGTGTGATCCTCAGGCATACATTCAGCTACTTTCTTATACCTACCTGGACTGGACCTTCCCACATCAATCATTAATGCAAAACACACACACATACACACACCAAAAAACAAAACAAAACAAAACAACAACAAAACGTGCTCCATAGACTTGCCTAGCTCAATCTGATGGAGACATACTTTCAATTAAGGTACATTCTTCCAAAATGACTAGCTTGCGTCAGGTTGACAAACTAACCAGCCCACCTAGTAAGTAGATGATTCCCTTGATAAAAAAAAAATTATTAAGAAATTGTCCTTATTTACTAAGAATTAATTGTCCTTAATTACCTAGAAATTAGTTACTAAGAAAATGCCCTACAGGCTTGCCTACAACCTGATCTTATGTAGGCATTTTCTTAACAGATGCTCTCTCCTCTCTGATAACTCTAGCTTATGTCAAGTTGGCATAAAACTGACCAGCATAGTTGCCCAATCTCAAATGGTCAGCCCTAAACAAATATATATATGAACAACAATATATAGACTCAGTAAGGGATAGATAGATAGACAGACAGACAGACAGACAGACAGACAGACAGACAGACAGATAGATAGATAGATAGATAGATAGATAGATAGATAGATAGATAGATAGATAGAACTAAAGAATAATTAAAGAAGAGCTCAAAAATTTAAGAAGGAGTTGGGGGACATGGTCATGG
>CABHPH010161744.1:0-11456 GCA_902168325.1 Peromyscus nudipes | reverse complement strand
ACATTGTTGTTTTACATCCCCTTTAATGTCCTGTGTCTTAAGGAGCTCGCCAAGGCCCCAGCCCTGGGCATTGCAGAAAAACACCGGTGAAACTCCACAAAACCCACAAGGGCTTCCCAGGCTGCTCCGTTACCTCGTCATCACTTAGTACTTCTACCTTAGCCAGGGGAAGAAAACAAGAGCCCCTATCAGCTCCATCTCCACTTGACACCAAGGAAAAGAAAAATCAGAAAAATACCTTCTTCTAAAAGGTCATCAATATTTTTGTAAGAAGCTTGAAAACACTTTTTGAAGGTGTTAAAGATAATCAGACAAGAAAATAAGTGTTAATGAGATACTAGCTTTGGCCTCAGGAAAACTGAAGGTGAAAATCTAAGAGATTTTCTGAGGAATCCATGAAATTGAAGCAGCCATCCCCTCTTATAACAGGACTGACACTAACTGGGCCAGTTTTTTGGTGGTGGTATTTTCTTCCAGAGGCCAGCTTGCTAAGGCCTCTGCCCCATAGTATCCCACCATCCTATGTTGACTCATGTCTGGCTTCAATCAGACCCTCAGGAAGTATGTCCAGTCTGGTAGCCAGTCAGGGTCCGGCCACAAGCAGGAACTCTTCTTGCTATTTTCAGTCAAACAGACCCCTGACACTGCAACCACATGACCAGATTTCATGAGCCAATCATAAAATGATTCCTGTGTTAGTAAGGGTCTATACCCAATCACTTCAAAGTACACTTAACCACAGCTGGAATTCCCCTAGCTGTGCTTAAAGGAGCCTGCAAGCTTCTCTTGGGGTCTCCATTTTACCACTCTGTCAGATGGTTTGACCCCTGTGTGCTGGAATTTTTGCTCTCAAGATTTAATCACTCATGTTGATCACATACGTATCTGGTGGTCTTTTTGGTACTTTTTGTGTACCCCAACAAAAACGAGTCAGTGCTGTCTGATTGCCAGTCTTTGAAGTTGGAAAAATAATTAATTTTTTCTAGTGTGTTTTTATTCTTATCTGATAGTAACAGGAAAAAAAACCCACTGGTAACTCTGCACCCCCGTGTTCTGAGTAACTCTACCCTAAGTGGGGAGATGCTCATTGTGCCTTGGAGTCCTTCCTTTGAAAACAAAGCCAAAAGTTCCCAACACGAGCTTGGTTTGTGTGTTTGTGCATTTGTTGGGGGAAGGGGCTCTGCAGACTTCCACGTGTGGCAGACTCAGAACCGGAAGACAAGCTATCTTGGACTAGGATCACAAGGATGGACTTAGGTGGACTTCGAAAACCTGTTCTGATGCTGGCCTTTGGCCCCTGCGTGTGGGCTTGTGTGCATGTGGTTTTTGTCCTGTGCCCAAAAGCTCAGCAGTAACCTTGACTGATTGAATTGTGAGGGACTATGATTTATGAAAATGTTATGTGACAGAATGCAACATTCTTAGATTTAAAAATCCACAATACAAGATACTTTTTAATTATTCTAAAATAATTTTCTATAAAATACTGAAAAAGGGATAAGATCTTCTTACTTTTTTGTGTTCTT
This sequence comes from Peromyscus nudipes, assembly GCA_902168325.1. Lineage (NCBI taxonomy): Eukaryota > Metazoa > Chordata > Mammalia > Rodentia > Cricetidae > Peromyscus > Peromyscus nudipes. Next base: position 9,930 of record CABHPH010161744.1, on the reverse strand, counting down.
TGTATGGTGCTAGGATGAAATAGTTAGTATTCAGAACCCTGGTGACCTAAGGTTCCCTGCAGAACTCCACATCACACCTCACAGCCCTTCAGACCCTGTGCCTTTGTCTCCTGTTTTCACTGTGGGCTTTGGAAAATGACATCACATGCCCTGCTCTCTCTACTGAGCATTACTTTTTAAAGATGGGCGGGCACGAGTGTGTGCCACATGTGTGCGAGTGCCCAAGGAGGCAGTTGTTGGCTCCCTGATACGAGGGCTGAGAACCAAACTCTGGTCCTCTGAAAGAGCAGAAAGTGCTATTAACTAAGGACACACCTCTCCAGCTCCTTTATGGGGCGTCTTAACAACATTTAACCAACACCTAATATGTTTCTCAAAAGCCCCTCAACAGGTATAACTCCCTTTTCATCTGTGTGTGTGTGTGTGTGTGTGTGTGTGTGTGTGTGTGTGTGTGTGTGTGTGTGTTCTGGTTTGGTTTTGTATATTGGAACTTGTTTAAGACTTTTTTTTCTAAAGGAGTATCAGTGCTAAAAGTAACCTTAGAAACCCTTCAGGACACTGAGGATGGAGATGTTTTTCAGCTCCTTTTAATGTGTTTACATTTTCTGAAATTAAAATATAATTACATTGTTTTCCTCTTGCCCTTTCCTTTCTCCAACCTTCCCCATGCACCCCTTGCTATCTCCCCTATCGATAGCTTCTGGTTCTTTAATTGTTGTTCTACACACACACACACACACACACACACACACACACACACACACGTAATATATATGTACATATATACATTTACATATTTAGGAATATATGTGCATATATATATATATTCCTAAATATATAAATACAGCCTTCTTGGTCTGTATAATGTCACCCCTGTGCGTGTTTTCAGAGCTGACCATTTGGTACTAGATAACCAGTTTATGTACTCTTCTCTAGAGAAGACGATCCCTCCCACTCTCAGTGTTCCTTAGACGCCTGTAGATTTTCTTGTGAAGGACTGAGGACACATGGTATTTCCCCTTTCACATTAGCAGGCCTACTGGTGTCCTCCTCGGTGAGATTTCAAGGGTGTAGCTTCCCTGCTGTAGCTAGAAGACAGTCTCACAGCAGACTTGATTCTCTGGTTCTCAGGCTCTTTCTGCTTCCTCTTCTACGACGGTCCAGTCTGAGGTGTAGGAATTGTAGATGCATCCATTGGGGCCGGGCACCCCAAGGTCAGTTGTTCGGAAATGTAGTTAGGAATCATGCTAGTTTAGTTAAGTGGTGATTGTAGGTTCTTCTCCAAGATCTAGCTCTTTATTGGAGTGGGGAGTTGGTCAGGTTTCACCTATAACCCAGGACTTCCCTATGGTTGAGTGGGCCTTAAGTTCAATTAGAAAGCTACATTGAAAAGGTGGCTAATTCTCAAAATTGCCTGCATTTCTTTAATTGCTAAGGATGAGGAACACTTTTTGGCATATTTCTTGACCATTTTTATTTATTTATTTTTATTGAAAACTCTGTTTAGATTCCTAGCCCATTTTAAAATCAGGTCATTTTATCTTTGACTCTGTTTTTTGAGTTCTTTGTATCCGGATATTAATCCTTTCTCAGATATATCGCTGGCAAAGATTTTCTCCTAGTCAGAGGATTTCTTCTTCATGAAATTGATGGGTTCCTTTGCTGTCAGAAGCTTTTTAGTTTTATGAGGTCTCAAAATGGCTAAGATCAACAAAACAACTTAAAACAATTTCTGGTGAGTTTGTGGAGACACAGGAACCCTCCTTTACTGGTTGGTGGAAAGAAAATTGGTAATCCTTGGGTCTGGAGGAATGACTCAGAAGTTAGAAGCACCTGCTTCTCTTGCAAAGGACCCAGGTTCAATTCCCAGCACCCAGCTGTGGCTCACAGCGGTCTGTAGCTCCAACCCCAGTATATCTGACACCCTCTTCTGACATTCATTGACATGGTGCATAGACATACACGCAGGAACACAACTCACCCGTAAGATAAATTAAATAAATATAATTTAACAAAAAAAAAAGAAAAGAAAATTGGGAATCCACCCTGGGAATCAGTAACGAGAATCCTCAAAAAATTAAATATAATGACCCAGCTATATACCACTCCTTGGCATATACCAAAGGTCTTGACATCTTACTCCATAGCTACTCTATTCACAATAACCAGGAAATAGAAATAATCTCAATGTTCTTCAGCAAATGGACAATGAAAATGTGATATATGAGCCGGGCGGTGGTGGCGCACGCCTTTAATCCCAGCACTCGGGAGGCAGAGCCAGGCGGATCTCTGTGAGTTTGAGGCCAGCCTGGGCTACCAAGTGAGTTCCAGGAAAGGCGCAAAGCTACACAGAGAAACCCTGTCTCGAAAAACCTAAAAAAAAAAAAAAAAAAAAAAAGAAAATGTGATATATGTGTGTGTGACATATATATATATATTACTGTTCAACTGTAAAGAAAAATGAAATCATGAAACTTGCTGGCAAATTGTGGGAACTAGAAAAGATTACATTGAGTGAGGTATCTCAGACCTAGAAAGACAAATTCCACATGTTCTTTCTCATTTGCTGTTCCTGGCTCCAAATCCTCAGATGTGAGTAACAGCATGGAGTAACCATGGAAACCAGGAAAGTATAGAGTGACCATAGTTGGGGGAGGAGGGCAGAAGGAGAACGGCCCGATACAGGTGATGTGAGTGGGAAACAGAATAATGGGCAGGGGGCTGCAACTGGGGAGGAGGAAGGTGGTCAATACCAAAGGAGAAGGAGGGAGGAGGGACAGACAGCACCAAGATTGTATAAGAAACCTCGAGGAATCATCTTATAGTTACCTAAAATTATACACCCTACATAATCTATTCAACTGTGAAGAAAATGAATGTAAATGCAGGTAAATGAATGGAACAGGAACATGGACTGGGTGAGGTAACCCAGACCTAGAAAGACAAATGTTACATGATTTTTCCCCCTTTGCTTTTTAGCTCTTTATGTGTGAGCGTGTAATCTGGTGTGACCTCAGAAACCAGGAAAGTAAAAAAAGACTTGGGGCGGGCGGGAATAGTAGGACACAGGAACTGTGAAAGGGGAAATGGAGAAAAACCAGGGCTTTGTGGAGAAGAGAAGGGAGGGCAGTACTGATGCAGAGAAGGGAGGTGATTGAAAAATCCATGCAGAATCATATTGTTTCATGTTTACTTAAAAGTGTGTGTGTGTGTGTGTGTGTGTGTGTGTGTGTGTGTGTGTATAATTTAAATAAAGTTATGACACTTGCCGTGATAATGTTCCCCTAGGAGTAGATAGAATCTAACAAAATCACCAGTTCTGGCCAGGGAAAACCCCCTCTGAGTCATTGGTCAGAGAAATCCAGGTGCCTCCCACAGCAACAGAAGGCATTGCTATCATCCCCTCCTGAAACTCAAAGGTGAGACCCTATTGTCGCAGACACCATGCAATTCATACATAGGACTTGGAGAAAACAAGAGGGAACTGCCCTGGAAGCCTCCTCCTTGAGGACTGTCCACAGGTGCTATGCAGGCTGCCAAGGGAGAAAAAGCAAAAGTCCTATCCAGCTATAAAATCCAGTCCTGCAGTTACTTTCTGCTGCTGTGATCAAACACCATGACTGAAAGAGACTTGGGGAGGAGACGGTTGGTGTTGCTTATATGTCCTGATCACAGCACATCATAAAAGGAAGCCATGTCAGGAACTGTAGCAGAGGCCACGGAGGAGTGCTGCTTACTGGCTTGTTCTTCATGACTTGCTTATACTGTTTTGTTTTGCTTTTTTGTTTTTATACCACCCAGGACCACCTGCCCAGAAATGGCACTGCCTTCAGTGAACTGGGCCCTCTCATACCAATCATTAATCAAGAAAATGCCCATAGCCTTGCCTACAAGCCAATCTGATGGAGTCATCTTCTCAATGGAGGTTCTACTCAGATGACTCTAGTTTATATCAATTCGACAAACCAGGACACCTAGAAACCACAACAATGACAAGCATGATGCAATATACCCAAGGGTGCAAGAGTGGCACTTATATCTCTGGGGTGATCAACAACCACCTAATTGCACTTAAGGCCTGCTCAATAGGAAAGAATGTATGCCTGGTACTGTAAACCTCTCTGACTACTTGGGCTGGTGAGGCCGTGGACCCTAGAGAAGAACCTATTGCTGCCATGTTCCTAAACTAGTACAATTCCCAACTGCACGTTAAATACTTGACCTTATAGCCACAGATAAGAATCTTTTTGCAGCAGATGAGGATCATCACAGAAATCCACAACTGTCAAAATGCAGAATACAGCTGACCATGGGGTGCCCATCCCTAACTACATCTACAGTACAAGCACTACATCTAAGGCTCAGAGGACACTGTGGAAGAGGAGGTGAAAGGGTGTGAGAGCCAGAGGTCCAGGACATCTGCTGTGAGATCGTGCCTTCTATATTTGAGAGCTTGCTGTACCCATGAAACTGTAATAATATGGTTGCCTAAACAAGAGTTGTCAATGACAACACCAGTTGACATCTCAATGTAGACAGGGAACTCTCACAAGGTCCCACCCCTAGATAAAGAGATTCAGGCAATTATTGGCTGTGAAGAGAAAGAGAATCAGAGGGTTATCAAGTCCAAAGAGATCATCCCTAAATACGTGTACATATATGTGCAACATTAAATGACTCAGCAGGTTGTATTTATATACATATGTGTGTATACATACATATATATGTGAACAGGAGTTGAAGAAGGGGTCATGAAATTGAGAGGGAGTGGAAGGGGACTCAGGAAAAGTTAGAGGTAGGAAAATATGAGGTTGGAATGATGCAAATACAATACTCATATAAAATTCTCAAAAAAGGATAAAATAAATGTTTCCTTTAAGAAAAAGCAGGCTGACGCAAATGGAAACAGCTAGTTTCTCATAGGAGTTGTGAGAGAGAAAAGGGTGAGTAGATGGACTGGGAAAGCGAGGAGGGGAATAAAAGCCAGCCCGGGAGACCAGCAAAGCAGCATGACAACAACTGGGTGTTGTCTGGATCACTCTCTGTACCACGGGATGGGAGTGAAGCGCTAGACAAGGTGGCCCAGACTCTCCCTCTGTTACCTCCATCCCTGGACAAAATCTGTGTTGTTCCTGTCATGGACAGTGTGGGTAAGAGAGGACTGTGTCGTCAGCCAGGGAGGTGAAACCACATGAAGAAATCAAGGAAGGGCCCAGGGGTAGCTGGGGGCAGGGACAGATGGTTTGGGGTGAAAATCTCCATTTTCGTGCCTCAGACATGGTAGGATTCATATGGGGCCTCTACTTTATGTAGGAAAAGTGGGGTTTATTTTGCACATTACAAAATTGATGATTGGAGAGGCTGAAAAATCAGTTCTCATCTGCTTTACAGCTCTGCTTCCCAAAGTCTTTATCCTTCCTTCCCACCTCTGCTTTTGATGTCTGTTGTCTTTGTGCAGAAATGGTATATTTCACAAACTTGGTAAGAGCAAACAAAGCCCAAACTTTGATCTTTCTCTCTTGTCTCTCAAGATGCACGAAGCAGCTACTAAATGTTGCACTGTTTCCTCAGCTGTGCCCAGTCACAGACGTTTATGTGGACAGTGAAGGGAACAGCAAGGGAGCAAAAACACAGGCATGGGAAGCGGGGGACAATTTGCTGCAGGTCCTCAGCAGGCACCCTAATAAATCCATGCCTTCAATTTACTATTGTATCATATATTTGAAGTGAGATCTCCCTCTGAGTATGTGTGTGTGTGTGTGTGCGTGCATGTGTATGCATATGTATAAGTGTGTTTAAGTCTATGCATGCATGTATGTATGTGTATATGTGTGTGCATGCATGAGTATGTGCATGAATGCACATACATGTATGTGTGTTCATGTGTGTATGTGTGTGTATATGTGTGTGTGTGTGTACACTTATTTAACAGAATATCATAACAAAGTGAAATGACCATCATGGCATGAGAGAAAATGTTTTTCTGGATTTTATGAGTAGCCAAAGGATTCTGGAAGCTGAGGCAAAAGACTCTTGAGTAAGAACAGACTAGGGTGCTTGTAACAAGTTCAAGGATAGCCTGGGGTACATAATGAAATCATATCTCACACAGTTGGGAGACAAGGAGGAAGGAAGGAAGGAAGGAAGGAAGCCGGCTAGGCTGGGAGACATCTTAGTCAGTGAGGTGCTCGCCATACAAGCATGGGGACCCAGTAGCACATGCTTGTGACCCAAGTGCTGGGGAGGCAGAGACAGGCAGATCTCTGAGCCTCAACAGTCAGACAACTCATCCTTACTGGTGAGCCGCAGGTCCCAGTGAGAAGCTGTATCTCAAAACAGCAACTGAGGAACAACACCCAAGGTTGACCTCTGGCCTCCACAAGGACTTTCACTGACATGTACACACACACACACACACACACAAGAAAAGAAAGAGAGAAGGGAAGAAAGGAAGAAGGAAGGAAGGAAGGAAAACTTGAAGCACAGAGTTCTAATTTAACCCTCTGGGACAAACATCCACATAAATCTGGTACAGTGGTTACTGTGCAATATTGGCACCAGCCAACCATGGAAAACGCCCCAGTGCACATCCCTGACAAAGGCATGAACAGTGATCCCAGCACTGACAGACGTCCTGACACATTCTATAACATGCAGAGACTTGGAAACACACTAAGGAAAAGAACTGTTGATCACATGACCCCATTTGTCTAAACTATCCAGAGCCAGCAAGCACCTAGAAACAGAAAGGAGGTCTGTGGCTATCAGGGCTTGGGGTCAGTGTCATGAGAATGAATGCAGGTAAGTTCTAGTTTCCATGTAGAATAATAAAAAACATCCAGTGCTAACTGTGGTAAAGAGTCTATGAATCGTTAAGTAACACTTTGGATGGTGAATTGTGTAGTATATCTCAGTAAAAATTTAGGGAAGTTGCTATTTTCTCATTTCTAAGCACTTGGATTTCTCTGTACAAAGAGTTACCACTGAATTCTAGCATTATATGTTCAGACAATATTGACAAAATAATTTCTTTGGACTAAATTAAAATGTCTTGTGACTAGTTTATAATCACTTGTATTACTTGATTACGGTTTTTGAAACGCAGAGCACTTAGCATGTCTGGTGCTGAACTGAATGCTTTATAGGCTGCAGATCTGCCTCATCTCAGGGCGAAGGTGCAGAGGCCCCAAGAGTCCAGCCCTCCAGCGTGTGAATGGAGGATCTGGGAATTGAGCCCAAGCCACTCTGGCTCCCAGAAGCCTGCTCACCACTCCGTCACATGTTCTTTCAGAATCAGCTTTTCTTTATGCAAATGACCTCTCCTTTGAGAAGAGCACTGGGTCATTGTGCCCCTCGAGTCCAGCCCGTACAGCTAAAAGACCATTTTCCTGAAACATTTCCTTCTTCACATTTTGTTTCAGTTCAGCAGCTGAAACTCAACAAGTCAACCAAAGGGGTAGAACGCAGAAAAAAGCCAAACTGGGGCCTGTTGGGGCCCATGAGATGGTTCAGCAGGTAGAGGAGCTTGTGAGCAGACCAGATGGTTCAAGTTCAAGCCCCAAGACCCATCCCCTGGATCCCATGTGACAGGGCAGAATCCACTCCAGAGAAATGTCCTTGACCAACACATGCGCACTGTAGTGGGTGCATGTGCCAAAACACTCTCTCTCTCTCTCTCTCTCTCTCTCTCTCTCTCTCTCTCTCTCTCTCTCTCTCTCTCTCAGAAGGAGAGAGAGAATATCAAATAATTTTTGAAGTAATTATAAAGAAAAAAGGCAATTGTTCCCTCTAAAGGTGTGGGTAAAAGCAGAGAGCACACAACACAGCTGGGCAATGGGTTAAGGTGGTTCTTTCGTTTTAATTTGGTGTTTATATGTGCGTATGTCTTCATGAGTTTATGTGCACCACATGCATGCAGGTGCCTGTAGAGGTCAGCAAAGGGCATCAGATCCTCTGGAACTGAACTTACAGGAGGTGGTTGTGAACCACTATGTAGGTGCTGGGAACTAAACCTGGGTCCTCAGAATACTCTTAACTGCTGAGCCAACTCTCCCACCCTGGATAACAGGCTGACCAGGGGAAATCCTGTCAGTTCACTGAAGTTAATCCAAATCATACTTTTACTGCTGTAAAATTGTTTTTTTTTTTAAAAAAAAAAAAACTTGCCTAAATAATCCAAAAATTCCTCCAAAAGAAGAAGGCATAATTTGACTAGCTATTTTTTTTAAACTAGGGGAAATGAGCAGGTCTTGTTCTACCTAACATTAAGCATTATTACAAAGCTGTACCAGAGTTGCTAGAAACAGGGCTGGGGAGACAGCAGTCAGTAAACTGTAACCATGTAACCATGTAAAACATATGTAGCCATGAGGACCTGGGTTGAGATTCCCAGCACCCATGTAAAACGTCAGACACAATGGCATATGTCTGTAACCCCAACAGTGAATGGGGGAGAGATGGACAGATGATACACACATACATCACACACAGATACACATACATAGCACAAACATGCACACACAATGCTAAAAGCAGGAGTAGAAAGTTGGAACCTATTGCACAGGACTATGAGGAAGAGATTCCACAAGCCTGGGTGGAAGAGGTTCCACGGGACCGGGTGGAAGGGGTTCCACGGGACTGGGTGGAAGGGGCTCCACAGGACCGTGTGGAAGGGGCTCCAGGGGGCAAAGCTTGAGTGACAAGCCTGACAAAATCGGCGTTTCCATCACAGGAAAGCGACAGCGTCACAAATGAGGACCAGTCAGTGATTAGAGAAAAGGATGAATCAGACCCTCACTAGACAAAACTTAGAAATTTCAGTATACTAAAGGCACTTTTTGTTGTTTTGTTTGTTCGTTCGTTTTTATTGTTTTGGTTTTTTTTTTTCAAGATAGGGTGTTACTATGTAGCCCCGACTGTCCTGGAACTCATTACATAGACCAGGCTGGTCTCGAATTCACAGAGATCTGCCTGCCCCTGCATCCCAAGTGCTGGGATTAAAGGTGTGCGCCACCACACCCTGCTTAAAGGCACTTTTTTAGAAATTAAAGACAAATGTCTGATGAGGTAAAACATATTTTACCAAATATGCTACATGTCTGATGGTTTCCTTTGTCATAGGCTCTTATGAGATAGGGAAGAATCTGCCATCTTTCAATAGACAAAGGACACATCAATAAGTGGGCTACAGAAATTAAATATAAACCTATAAAGTGAAGGTCAATCTTTATACTAATGTAAAGTAGGAGTAAAAATGATAGCCATCAATCAACTGTCAGAATGGACAAACTTTGCTATGTGTTTTTTTTTATTTGTAATAAATAGTTTTGCAAAGTTTTAGGGTAACAAAGTTTTGGGGTAACACTATTCTGATGTTATCTTAGATATTCTTTCTTCAGAAACCAAAAAGGGGAAGAAACGAACACCCAGATAAGAGGTTGCTAAAACACCTAAGGACACATCCATATAACTGCTGTCCAGTCATTAGGAAGTTGTCGAACAGAACTGGCAGTGTGCTAGCCCAGCCTTCCACAGGAGGCTGCTGGGGTGGCTTCCGAGTGTTTATCTAGGTTGGGGCAAAATCCTACTTGACAGGTCATTTCCATCTGTGCTGTAGAAAGCTCTATGGGGACATGGAAAGATGTTCTATGTCTGCCTGTAACTCAGCTCCAGGGGATCCAATGCCCTCTTCGGGCCTCCACTGACACCCACACACTAGTGTGTACATACCACCCTCATGCATGGAGACACATAGATAAACAGTAAAATAAATCCCTTTTCTTATTTGAAGGGTTTTTAAGATTCTTTTATTTTATGTGTATGAGTGTGTGTCTATGTACCACATGTGTGCCTGATTCCGCAGAGGTCAGAAGAAAGCTCTAGATCACCTGAAGCTGGAGTGACCGATGACTGTAAGTCTGTCAGTCACCA